>JACJUY010000002.1:317736-333256 GCA_014220935.1 Platorchestia sp. MABIK | reverse complement strand
GGAGTTTAGACCTATCTCGCCTGCAAATGATTACTGGCGTTTGGACTTATTTACAAGCGAGAAGGTGCTACTTTTCATGATGTAGGTGACGTATAACAAGCTTATTCTCTTTGTACCCACAACAGAGCGCTCCAGCGCACCTTCAGACCAGCCAAGCAAATACTTTCAGAGGCTATTTATGGGTCAATCAGTCAGTCGTGGGTTTGCAATGAGTGCTCAATTACGCAGCATTAGCGGCCCTGCTAGTGCGTGTGCGGCTCCACTACCGAACAACACAAGCGGCAGTCCATCGTCCTAAAAAGCTCCATAATTTTTGTCGGAAGTAATTGATTTCCACCAAGCAAACCAGGCTCTCTGACGAGCGTTGGTAACGACTGTATTGCGTGAAGACTCGTGCCCGCTGATATATGACAGCCGTGGGTTGGGTGTTCGCTTCATCAACGTGATCAAACCATGTCAGGTGGTTGAGGTGCAATGCTATTCGTACGAGCAACTCCGACTGATCGCACTCGCAAGTCGAGGGCCACGGCAATGAATGACGCCGGTGGCAATGGATAAGAGGGCAATCGGAGGTAGCCTCAAACAACCAATTAAGCAGTTATCTCCTACTTTGAGGTTCGCCAATATGTGACGGCCAAAAAGAAGAGCGATATTAGCGAGCCGTGGCTGTAGAGGAAGGAGAAGACGAGCGCTGCAAGTTTCGCTCCAACTAACACCTCTAACGAGCATTTATCGGCGCTGGCGTTCCAGGTGGGCTTGGATCGAGAAACTTTTCAGTCTTGTAATGGGGATACATTCAAGATACATGATTCCAGTGAAAACGAGCTGCTGTTGTTGAACGGGAAATAATGATTAGATTCGATTAGGTTTTAGTTAAAGCCTCGCTAACAGTAAACCAGGTGTTCCAAAGAGAGGACGGAGAAAGGCACTATTTAGTATGGAATTAAGGGAACTCTGTATCTATGCACAAGGTGCATAGATTCCGATAAAGCACAAGCGCATCATAACAGTAAAAGATGAAGGTAGTAGGTGCTGAAAAACCGGAAATCAGTGAACCAAAAGAAGATGGTCCCGTGACAAAACAAAAAACCTGTTCGAACCTTTATCTTGGGCTTAAGAACCTTTAGCTTAAAACCTTAGCTTCCGAACCTTTAGCTGGGGACCACACATATTCCTCCTGGGAGTGCTAATTTCAATAGATTCAATAGTTGTATCCTCCTTAGGGAGAAATATGAATGAACTCTTCAGCCCTTTACTGAGAATATGTAGGTTCAAGATACATTTATCTAAAGGAAACGAGCTGCTTATATTTACGAGAGCGGGAAATAAGCATCAACATAAATTTATTAAATAGTAATAGTAATTAATGGGCCACAAGGCATAATTGACTTTTGAAAAAATTAAATTTGAGTTTAAAGACGATTCGAACGATGAGAGCTTAAGCAAACCAGTTTTACCATAACTTTTTGAAGCGATAAAACTTAAGTAAAACACAAACTTTATCATAAGTTTTCAAGCTGTAAAACGTAAGCATTTTCCGAATCATACTTCAGCAAAGAGAGGGAATTCCGTTGGCTCGTGGGAGGAGGGAGCATGTTGTGCATACTTGTTCCCCTTGATAACTTGAAAAATTCGAATTTTTGCTTCGCGTATTTGTATTGTTGCAAATAAGACATTAATTTAATGTCTAGCAGTGAACAATTTCAGCATGACGAACAAACCGTACATGTTTAGCTTCACATGCACGCCGCAAAGGTATCCCTTTAGTCATTTAAATAAACAATTTCATTCAACTACTTACTCCAAAACCTTCTTCAAAATATCTTAATAGAATGTATCGAAAATTCGCTACTTCCATGGAAAAAATGAACCGTCAAGACCACTGGTTACATTTCAATTCCATATTCAAATCCAAATATTCTGCTGTAGGAAAGCTCAATATTCCCCCGTCAGAGTCATCCGCCTGTCTCATTTTAGTCTAGAAAATTTCCTGGAAATGTGATTAATTCACAGCAGCATTCCTCATACTGCGGCGCCGCCCATATTCAACAACATACGCGATTGTCAACACTTGTCTTACAATTGACTGAGTTTGACTGAGTACAGCAGTTCTGTACTGAATTTCGGTCCAACTCACACCTCTAACGAGCATTTACTGGCGCTGGCGTTCCAGGTGGGCTTGAAAAAAAAGGATCTAGAAACTTTTGAGTCTTGTAATGGAGATACATTGAAGATACGTGATTCCAGTGAGAACGAGTTGCTGTTGTTGAAAGGGGAATAATGAACACATGACTCATTATTCAGCAATTCAAAACTAAGACTACGCAAGTTAGATCATCTCCCTATCCCTTTTACTGAAATTACCGAGGCCTCCGTGTGTGTTCAGGCTAGTACACCTACAATTGCAGTGTGTGTATTGCGCCAAGCGTGTATTTCGGGTATCATGTGCTAAACGCTTTACGGATTCTATACAATCATTTATTTTTTAAGGTTTAATTTTTGGTTTCAGTTAGTCAATGCGATTATTACAGAGAAACTCAGTAAAATTTAAGTTCAAGTCGAACCCCTAGAGCTCAAGATTTTATTGTCTCGTGAGTACCACTTATTTAAAGAAGTTCAACTCATTGGGAAATTTGACTCTGCACATCATATTCTGAGCTAACCGTGTGCTGTGACTGAATTCTATAACACCTTTACATTCATTACGGAAACGTAAATTTCGCAAATTCCCTCTTTCATCGCACCAAATTAATTGAGAATTGTCGTTACTTGGTCTCTGCACTTTCTTTTAACCGTTATCGGAATTTCTATTTTCACTTAGTCAGTTCTTAATTTCTTCAACTCAACAAATAGTGACGTCATCACCGCTCACACACACAAGTCAGTTCACTCATTGGTACCGTTTTACACACTAATATCCCTTCCTCGTTCACTAAACCTATAGATCAGAATTTAAACCAGCTCTTTCAAAAATTTCAAATGAAAAACTACTCCAAGTCCCAGTCTATCAACAAAATTTTGAGCTAATCTTCAGGCACACTGTCAAACACAACACAACTGTCAAAATCATTCTAACACCAAAACTTGATGTAAATCATTCAGACACACTATCAAACACAAAACTACTCTCAAATTCTATTTTAAAATTAAAGTTTAAAACAAACCATTCCGACACACTAAACCATCTTTCACCCCTTCACACACACAGAGACCAGCGTGCTGAAGAGCCGCGTTTCAATGCAAGTGTTGAGGTCGCTCTCAAATTAGCGCCGCGGAATAGCGTGGGTTCCTGCCCGCATAAATAATTACTTGTCTTTGTTTTGTTCCACGTGGTCCCGACACCGTGGCCGCAGCCGTCACGGTGTGGCGCTGCTGCCGTGTCCGAGCGTCGTAAAAAAACACGCGAGAAGCGAACGAGTGCACGGAGCGTCCGCTGATCGATACGCCGAATTCGGACTTCTACACTCGGGACACATTACATGTCAGGATGCGTAATGACGTCAGGACACAGGGAACATTACATGCCAGGATGCGTAATGACGTCAAGACACAGGGAATCCTGACTCCTACACTCGGTACGCATTTCGCGCCAGGATGCGTAATGACGTCAGGACAGGGAATGCTGATTCCTACACTCGGAACGCATTACGCGTCAGGATGCGTAATGACGTCAGGACAGGGAGTGCTGACTCCTACACTCGGAACGCATTACGAGCAGGATACATAATGACGTCTATAGCTGACCCTTACACTGGGAGCACATATGTCAAGAAGCATCATGTTCCGAAATAAGATCGTCTCCTGCTCTGATAAAGCTGCATCGCTCAGCGGTAGTCTGGTAGAGGGATACCAATACCCTCTGATGAGTGTACCACTCGTGATTCTTAACCCTTCTTTGCTATTTTTAAAGGGGTATTCCTTGCTATTATTAAAGGTGTGCTATTATTAAAGGTATGGTTTGCTCTCGATGTCATTGTGAAAAAATTTACTCTTGCTATTATTGAGAGAATAATTTGTTCGCCCTCTTATTATTGAGGGTACAGTTGGCTCGTCACTTCATTATTGAAGGTAGGATTTGCTGATATTATAGATAGCATAATTTGATTTCCTTGTTAATATTGAGAGCATAGTTTGTTCTTCTTGCTATTATTGTTTCCTTAGTTTCGCCTCAATATTGTTATTTAGAGCGCCACCTGTTTTTGCTGATATTCGTTTAGAGAGGAATTTTCTTTCCTTGCTATTATTGATTGTGTAATTTCCTCTGCATGTCAGTACAATGAGGATATAATTTGCTCTAATTTTAAAGAGGATACTATTTATTCTATGGCGCCGTTAATCAGAATGTAATTTCCTGTATACTACAAATTATTGACAGCGTAAATATCTTCACTTGACCATTAACGAGGACACAACCTCTGCTTTCAGCACACTTAAAGGAAATTAACTTTATATGCAAACCATCAATACAAGCAATACAAATGATTTTATTATGACAAATACTAATATTACAAATGCAAATTATACAGTGAAACAATATTATATAAAATTACAAATACAAATCACACAAGCGGTTATATTATGAATTAAAAGTTATGTTTTGAAAATTTTTCAATGCGCGATTTCTGTAAAAATATCCCACTGCACGATCTGGCAGATGAGCTAAGAACTCCAACCTTGACCCCTTCCAAGTTGAGAGCATCAATGCTTAGTAGGCACTCTCTACAGAGACAGAGTCAGCGTAATGAAAATGATGACGTAGGTTTAATTTCTATAGCTACAAAGTAATGTCTAAAGCTGATAAAAAATTTTCACAATTATCAAGGATTCCACGCACGTAAACGGATATTTTAGCCAAATGCCTTAGGCAAGTTACAAATCCCTTGTACTTTACGTGCTTTACTATTCGAAGTTTAAGCACTAAAAAATATGACTGGTGTTACCAACTTGATATGTACGAAAATAAAACTCTGTTATATTTATTTATGGCGAACAGCCTACATTCATTTTTGAGAATTTGCGCACATTTTATTCAGAGAAGTTACTCGACAATATTCTGGGAAAATTCTCCTGAGCACGACACAAAAATGCATGAGTTAATTTCCTACGAAAAACTTGTTTCCCAGGTTCTTCTTACACTCGACATAGAAAATTTTCAGACCAACGGAATCTTTACAAAAAAAAGCGACCGACGAGACCTACTGAGTGCTACATTTCCAGCTACAGTACGTGAGAAGAAATAATTCTGGTGTGGTCAAAAGCTGACTGAATAAACACTTGATCGAAATTGGTTATATTGAAGTTCAGTCTTCAACTAAACTTTTAAGTCATTTTTAGTAGGTAATGTTGAAAACAGCAAACATTAACTCTATCATGACATCATTTAGCTTTGATAAAGCATTTATAAACATTAAGTTGGTGACTACTGGCCGGTCAGCAGCATTATGAAAATCCCCTCCGTGGCCACAGGTGGCGCACGTTGCAATCAAAGTGCCAAGGTGTGTATGGAACAGTTCGTGAATTTAAATTATTCTTAGATCGCCACAAGCTGACTGCATTAAAGGCGTGTATGGAACAGTACGTGAGAATAAATTATTCTGGTATAGCCACACGCTGACTGAATTAGGGTGTGTATGGAAGGAGGTGCGTGTCAGCACAGCGTGTGGTCTGCGTGTTAGAAGCTCGGGTGTGGTCTAGGGAGAGGTAAAGGTATGGTCAGACCACACATAGGACGAGGACGCAGTGCCCTAACGACACAAAGAGATCTACCGAATTCCGGCAAAAGGAGCAGGCTTCCAAAATCAATGGATCGTAAAAAGCAACTTATCTGCAGATTAGGAGCAAAATTCGTCGTGAACTTTGAACATTTACAGAACGGACAGAAATTCACAAAAAGTTTATTAATTGGATGCATGAACATTGATTTTGGCTGATATTATCTGCATGAATGAGAAAACGAGGAAGAGTAATGCTAGTAATTAAAGTGCGTTAATTAGAGATTCCAGAAATCGCGAAATGTGCACGTGAAACAAAGGCTGTACCACGTACTCACAAGAGGCATTTTTGCACGCGAGATTTTTGCACGCGAGAAATTCACCGGAGAAATATTTTCACGGTAGACACTTGCATGCAAGATATTTGCACCCGATATATTTTTTCTATATATTTGCACGCGAGATATTTCTCTCGATATATTTGCACGCGAGATATTTTCTCTCGCGGTTTTTGCAAGCGAGATATTTGCGAGTAAGAAATATTCTAATGAGTACGAATATTTCACGTTTTCGTGAGAAATATTCATGATAGATTTTGCGCGTGAGACGCGCCCATGCACGACACTGACAGGTGCACGTCATGAGCACCTGATTAAATTTGATTAGATGTTAGTTTAAGCCTCCCTAATCGCTAAAAAAAAGCGTTCGGAAGAGATGAAGAAGGAAGACACCATTTAGTATGGAGATGAGAGAAATCGGAATCTATGCAGAAGGGGCATAGAAACAGTAAGTCGAGAAAGAAGTTTATGAAGCAAGAAAAAAGTTTAAGAAAGTAATAGGTGCTGAAAAACATAAAAGTAGTGAACCATAAAGGTGGTCCTTAAAATGATAAAAAAAATCCTTTTATTTCAACAAAAAGAAGGCCTACCTAACTCTCAGCTCGGGCGGTCACACGGTTTCCCTCTGGGAGTGCTAATTCCCTTAGATACAATAGTTGTATCTCCCCCCTGAGGGGAGCCATGAACACAATTGAGCAATTTTAGCGCCTCGCTCGTTTTCGACGCCACAGTGAAGGCGTTGCATGATTAACATGGAGCAGATAAGCGGGGTCAAACTTCAATCAAGATTCTGGAATCAATTTGCAATTTAAAAGTAAATTGATTTACCTTCAGTAAATCAATTTACATTATTTACCTTTAGTAAATCAATTTAATTATTTACGTTTAGTAAATCGATTTAATTTATTTACCTTAAGTAATTCAATTTACTGTTGTTTTACTTCACAAGCACAAGAACACATACATAATTTCAAACTATTCACTTTCACCATACACGAAAGAAGTCTTCAATCGCGTTTTAATTATCTGTAAACGCATCTTGTTTATCGTCCGGAGACCGTACTTCCAAAATAAATTTATTTCTAATCTTCAACGCATCGTGACGGTTCATCGTGACGAACTTAATTAGAAATATCAGTTTTTGTATTCAGCTCGTCATCTTGTTCAAAGGAAATTAACAAGAAGACGTGTGCTTCGTTACCTTAGTAACACCGTCAAAGCTAGAGCGTTGTTTTGGACCGAATGGAATTGGACTCTCCGTAAAGAATTTAAAATCTAAGTCCTCAGACATAATTGATATGTTCGAACTTCCCTGCAGGGCGAGAGAGTTTAACAAGTGATATTTTAATGACCGCAAAATAATACTTCAATCGATTCATTAAACATTAAAGTTTCAGTACAAACTGCGTGAAAATTCCCCATAAGCCGTCATTTCACTGTGTAGTGAGCAGTTTGTCCATCGAAAATTGTTATAGGCCAATTAAGAAAGTCGCTTACTTTACATCGTTATAAGGAATTGCTAGATCGATTAAATGAGTAAAATAATTTCTACTATTTGGAGGTGTACTTGAAGCATGACTAACTTGAATAAGAAACAAGAAAGAAAACAAGCACTTCAGAGGTTATCTAATTCATTTAAAAAAAAGAACATACTGTATTTTCAAGTTTTCATTCCTGTATCGTACGACTTTCAGCACGAGAGAGGGCGTAAATCTCGTACATAAGAGCATACATTAAACCCAAAACTACACAAATACTTTATCCGCCAAAAAATAGAACAAACTGAACCAAAAACTTCGCTGCCTAACGTACATATCTTCAAGTTATCATTCCTGTATCACACGACCTTCAGCCCGATAGAGAGAGCGTAAATCTCGCACACACTGCAAGAGTATATTTCACACAAAATACTATGTTAATACTTCTTACAAAAAACTAACTCAACCAACGACCACGTTGCCTCTCTCACCACCGTGTGCCGCGACCACAGAAAAAAATGCTCGATAAATACACAGAAGCTTTTCATATCGAGGGTACTCTATAGCCGCGTATGATCTATATAGGCGGAAACGTTCGGTCCCATTGTGCGTTCATCCACTCCGGGTTATCAAGAGCAATTTTTGAAGATATAGATCAGCATTGAAAACTTAGCTCACTCAAAATAATTGAGATGAATGATGGTTGATCTAGCCATGCCAATAAGCACTTCATCTTTAATGAAATATTCGTCAGGCATCAAGTTTTTCAAATCATAGGACTCGACCCATGTCGGTTGACTTTAGTGACCATAGATCAATGATAAACATTGGTTAAGGACTTAGCAATTGGTTTCAATGGAAGTACGGTGAATAAGTCAAGAAGAATCTTAATCCTGAATGGTTTTTACATGCCAATAATACGGTTACTGTGAATTTATTTCTCTCTGAGCTACGGACACACACAATGGCTGGTAAGTTCCACTAAATAAATCAAGAAGTTGTCGAGTCAAAGAGTTTTCGGAGCTGATCGGCAATGCAAATTTAACTTCATTTACTTCGCCGTGAAGAAACATTGAGTACTTTGTTTGTACATAACAGCTCGATAAAGTGCGTCGCAAAACTTTTTCAACCCACATAAACTTTCTCAAGTCAGTAACGTGAACAGCTGGGAATTATTTACAACAGCAAAGTTCGGAGCCGAAAGTTTCAACTAGTCGCAATAACGACAGTCGAGTCCAACTTTCATAAGTTCAAGCAATTCATCCTTTGAGCAAACTAGGCGACTTCAAATATTCCACTACATTGAATTAACTTGCGTTAATATCCATTAAAAAGATAATGGCATAATTATTTCAAATCCAACTTTCATAAGTTCAAGAAATTCATCATTTGAGCATATGGGGCGACTCCAACTATTCCATATTATTTTCATTGAGTTAAGTTGCGTTAATTTCTCTTTAAGAAATAATAGCATAATTATTTCAGAAATTATGATACGCGTTTCATCAATAGGAGATGTTTATGCCAATAATGATTGTTCAGTAAAAATCAAAATGGGCTCATGATTCAAAATGAGAACAGACACTGGAAGCACAACCAGAGGGAACTAAAAGAACCATCAATATTTATCATATCTCACATTGTCTAAAATATTTTGGAGGACAATTCTATCAGCACATACCCCAAAACAAACGAAATGAACGCGTCTAATTATGCGTGAATTGCGATGTGTGAATTTTCTATTCATGTGCTATGAGCGCATTAATATTAATTTGGTCAGGAATGATTTAACTACGATCATTTTGGTTACGGCAATCAATTGGTACTTGCGGTACCGGTAACTTTCGAAGTTAAAATAACATGAGAACCATGTACGTAATATGTCTAAAGAAAATTGTACTCCCTCGCTCGTTAATTACCCAGTTTACCGTGCATTTTGGTTTGATGTTTGATGATATTCTTTGATGTTTGTTTGATGATGTTATTTTGATGATGTTTGATGATGTTCTTCGATTGATGTTCATTGATGTTATTTTGATGATGTTTGATGATGTTCATTTCCATAGAAATAAGTCTAATGAATTGAATAAAGGAAAAGAACAATAAATGTCAATAAAGAACCCTTAGTTGCACCAGAACGAAACAAGATCAATATATTTTTTGTGACACCCTGTATACTACGGGAAGCCAATTGGCCCTGTACTTTCGTGTCAGAATCCGACATTAATTTCAGCTCAAAATTCACAGCCACTTTACCGATAACTAAGTGAAGAGCTCGTGATGACTTTCCTTAAGAAGACACACCTCCTAAATAATGAAGTTTTTTCACATAACAGTCAACTCAGCTTCACTCTGGGAGCACTATGCCTGAAATTGTGTACGACATCAAGTGTCAAATCGTATCTGGTTAGAACTTTATTCTTAGGAGGGCAGATTTAATGAACAAGACTCTCACGATCGACCTTTGCACTGCATATACGAGTAGCCTTGTCACGCCAATTGATGACACTCGCACACGAAGAGATGTTCCATTGAATGCGGCCACAATGGCTCTCAGTGCGTTAGAAGATTATCCTCTTCATTGGAAGTTTGTACTTGCGGTCGTAATTTAGTATGCAGCGGTTGCTTATTTTGGCTGCTAATAAGCGAGTTCGCGTGTGATTGGTGGCTGGATATGAGAGAGCACGGAGCACGAATAATATTTAGATGAACTGTCGCCGCACGCAATCGACGGAACGACCGCCTGCACGTCGTTCCAGCGTGAAATAAGGACACTCGTAAAATTTACAGAAGAAATAAGCGCTTGCGCAGAGTTAATAGATGAAATCAGCAGCTTGCCGGAGTTTATGTTTAAAATGACCACTCTCGATTGGTTTAAGCTAACAAGTGGTCTGCGGTCATGCTCTATTCGGCCATTCATTAGGATATCTCGGCCAGATCATTGTCATCACGACAAGCGACTCTGCGCCAGCTCTACCAGAATCGAAAGCAACTACTTTCCGACACGCAAGAATAGCAGCACAATCCAAGGGACATACGAGCTTTATAAAATAACTTGAATGTACATTATTGTACCTTAATCTATAGGTGGAGCAGAATTGTGTGGGCTAAGAAGCTAGAGAGATGGTGTATGGGAAATTGCCCTTTGTTCAATTTATTTGGTTAACGGATTAGGTTGAGGTGCTCGAAATGAGCGCCTTGGGCGTATATTGCTTTAAAATAAATGTCTTTGTGCCGTTTACCGAGTGCTAGCTGCTTTTCTAATGTAAAGAATCGTCGAAGTATAAATCTATTGCCCTTTTAGGGTTAGACGAAATTCGCTCATTTTCGTAAGAAATCCCATAAGGCGTTTAAGGCTGAATTTTTATAGATTTAGGTAAACATTTTTACCCACCAAATACTTTACAGATGGAGCACTCTATTAAACAGTTGTTTGTTTTCTCTCTCGTGCATGATTAAGGCTAAAACCTCTAGTGAAATTATTGTAGATATTTACGATGTTTTACAAAGGTAGTCTATAGTTCTCATTAGACACTAAAATAAAATTCAAACTAAGGTCATGATCGCAAGTATGAACCTCCACTCACACATGCTATACTCTGGAGACATTTTGGTTCTTTTTTACGCGCTTTTTTTACGCATATCTCGATGGAGATCTACATATTTTCATCACAACTAAGGATAAATTGTTTAATGAAACGGAAAATTTACGTTTATTTTAGTTGCTGTGTTACAGAGTGAAATATTTGCGCCACAAAATGAAATTCCATGAAGCGATAAAGGTGAATCCCGTCAACAACCACGCTCAAGTCAAGGCGAAGCAAAGTTCAGTGGCAGCCTGGCACTGCCAGCAGAATATGCAGCATGTGGACAATAAATAAGCGCGAGCAAGGATGGATAAGACGATTGGTCGCATAAAAGTAACATAGATTAGATGTTAGTTTAAGCCTCCATAATCGCTAAAAAAATGGTTCCACAGAGAGGAAGGACTATGGAGATCAGGGAATGAATAAGGGAGTATGGAGATAAGGGAATGCGGAATCTTTGCAGAAAGGGCATAGAAACAGTAAATTGAGAAAGAAGTTCATGAAACAAGATAAAAGTTGGAAAAGGAAGTAGTAGGTGTTGAAAAACAAGACAGAAGTGAACCGAAAAAAGGTGGTCCATAACAAAACAAAAACATTTTATATCAACAAAAAGAAGGCCTATACCAAACTCTCAGCTCGGGCCCTCACACATTTTCCCCCTGGGATTGCTAATGCCAATAGATAAAATGGTTGTATCCCCCTGAGGGGTAAATGTAACATGAATAAAAACTTATACATAGTTAGATTGGAATCGCTTGCACGGAGCGTCGGCTTCTCCAGAGAGATGGAAAGAAACAAGTAGGTTAAAAGTAAAGAAAACGCCAAACGATTTAACTCTGAAAAGTCAGAAATAATTTCGCAATTACTTACGTGGGATGGAATCCAGTTATCCTACACACTCGCTGAGGAACGCAAGGATCCTCGAGCTAAATTCCAATCAGATATGTAAATTTTAGAATGAATTCTCTGCTATGGAAATTTTTAAATAACATTTTTTTGGCTAATTTTTAATTTATACTTGGTAGTAGCAAAAAAATTTGATAAATATCGCGCAGAATTTGGTGCACAAAAAAAAACCGACGCATGAAATTCCTTCGCTGCATAACGCATTTTGCAATTAATTATCGAACAATTTGATGCGAGGCAAAGGGATGTATTCTTCACAGTCTTCCTTCCCGATGTTATCAGTAAATTCCCGTAGGAAATACCATTGCCATAGAAATTCCCATTCATAAATTCCCATAACAGTTAGGATCACGAGTGTGATCGTAAAAACAACACGAATTTTATTGCTGAATCCAAGATCTCATGGTAGTCCTCGAGATGAGTCAAACCCAATTCTAACGTGCGGATAAAATGCATAAATCTACGGCAACTCTCAATCATATTTCAGAGTTTAGTTTTATGGTGACACTATGACGAACGGATAAAACGCATAAATCTGTGGCAACTCGCATTCATTTTTCAGAGCTTAGTTCTGTAGTGACACTTTGACGTGCGATTTAAACGTAGAAATCTACGGAAGCTCACATTCAAATTTCAGAGTTCAGTTTTATTCATATTTCAGAGGTCAGTTTTACGATGACATTGTGACGTCGGATGAAACACATAAATCTACGGAAAATCGCAATCATATTTAAGAGCTCAGTTTGATTTATTTTTTAGAGTTCATCTATACGGTGACACTAGGAAATTCAGAAGATAGGCCCACCTGCTGGAGGCTGAAGCTGCTGCGCTAGGAGGGGATGAAGAGAGGCCTCTGGGCTCAGGCCCGGCACAGGCCCACCGAATAGGAAAGGATGGCCCAACCATGAAGCAGACATGGGGCCATAGCTTGGCCCTGCACACAAAACGGAATGCGTCAAGAAAAAAGGCTAAAAAATACGAAAATGAGAAAATTAATTCAGAGACGATCCTTTTTGAAAAGAAGGTATGCCGTTATACTCACGTTTACAGTGTCATGGGAAGTCTGGAGATTCAGTATGAGTTATTTACGATTCCGCTAAAATAATTATTGAGAAGAAATAGCCTCCACAGTTTCAGTGATTTGAAGTCAAAGTGAATAAAGATTAGAGTCAAAATACACAATTACTAAAAATACACATAAAAGGAATGGTTTCGTGGATCAGGAATGATTCAAATTTTGCAAGGTCTTGATGCTTTTTACGGAGTGTAGGACTTGTAAATGCGAGGCAAATTTTGTTTATGAAGGAATCTAAAGGTTCATGGCCAATAAATGGAAACGTATTGATGTGCCGAGGTTTTATGGGTCAAGAATGATTAAACTCAAGCCTCAAATTTTAGAATTCGTGACAAACCTACAACTCAAGTCAAAGTGTGGAGAATTAGAATTTTTTTTACAACTTTGAAGCGAGGTAAAATTAATATACCCTAAGAATGGCACACTCGTGGAATTCTTCGTGCTAGGGACAGGTACCTGCTCTCATTTCCGACGACTACAATAATTCCCTGAACATTCATCACGTCTGAAAATTTTTCTGCTTCACAAGCACACATTCCAACAACTTCCTTCTCGGTTCAACATGAAAAGACAATAACTTTTCAAACTCTGTGAAAACTGAGGACCACTGAAAATTTCCGGGCATTTCGAGGAAGTCCGTCAAGAAAACACGACATTTCCGAGGAGGTCTGCTCGAAGATCATAAATCGCCATTGGGGCAGACAGGAACTCGTAAACTCTTTGATTGGTGCTCAGGCGAGGAGCGTTAACCTCACTAGTATTTACGAGTGCCGTAATAGCAGACCCGCCTTATTTATTCTAATGCGCTATAGAAACAAGTATGTTAGCGTGCCTGACGAATGCATGGTGTGGCTGGGAGCTCGGCTCCTCCTCGATACAATTTATTGACGCAAATTACAGACCAGTAACAATTAGTGCCTGCTCTATCGTGACTACTTCGAGCAAGAGCTTTGCATTTACCAGCGCTGGAGGCGCGGCGGTAAAATGTGCGGAGCTTCCTACACGCTAATGAAGCCGTACATCACACCTCGCTGGGGCGCTTTACTTTAACGAATTTCTTATTCAATCGCCCCAGCTGCGCTAAATTTGAACGAGTCGCAATCAGAAGCCCTTCTGTTGGTATTTTGCGTGTGACTAAGCATTTCTTCATTTTCTTGCTTGAACTAGTACGAGTCTGCTACTCATATGAACTAGTGAGAGTCTATTACTCACTCGGACTAGTGAGTCTATTACTCACATGAACTAGTGAGAGTCTACTACTCACATAAACTAGTGAGTCTATTACTCATATGAACTAGTGAGAGTCTATTACTCACATGAACTAGTGAGAGTCTATTACTCACATGAACTAGTGAGAGTCTATTACTCACTCGGGCTAGTGAGAGTCTATTACTCACATGAACTAGCACGAATATATTACTCACATGGACTAGTACGAATATATTACTCACATGGACTAGTGGGCGTCTACTACTCACTTGTTCATACACATTCATATTTTCACATTAATGCGCATGTTTATTTCCAACGTGAAAGAGTCTCTGTAAAAATTCGGAGGCTACCCAAGCAAATCGAATAACAAGCGAAAATTTTTCCCCATTTTTAGAATGAAAAAGAATTTGGCAACAGAAACGAGCTAAGTGGTTGATTGATTATAAATCAGTTTCAGTCTCCCTTTACCACAACAAAGAGGTTCAGAGAGTGGAAGGATGAAGGTACCCTTGAGAATTGAGTAGGGAATGCGGAATCTATGCACAAGGTGTGATCCTGCACAGGATCCTCCGCGCATAGAAATAGTAAATTTAAAAGGATTGTTAGGAAACGAGATAAAAGTTGAAGAAGAAAGTCAGAGGTGCTGAAAAACAGGATAGCAGTGAACCGAAAAAAGATGGTCCTTGACGAAACAAAAAAAAATCTATTTCATTTCTACAAAAACAAGGCCTTCTTATCCTTCAGCTCGGAACCTCCTATCAGCCCCTTTAGAACACTAATTCCAACAGATGCAAAAATTCTACACACCCCCCCGAGAGGAGTTTACCAAAGGAACGTGAAAAATTATTTAAAAACCTTCATCTACCTATGGACATCATTTAAACTTAAAAACTTAAATTACAGTAAATGTTTCGGTTAATTTGTTATACTTCAGGAGCGAAACAACAAAAAAGATGGCGACAAGTGTGTCATTATTTTATTCATTGAACCACCACGTGGACCTTAGTTATTTATTTTCTAAATATTAAACTCACATAACACACATAATTGTATGATGGCGTATGTGGAGTTGAGTTATTTATTTTCTTAACATGTCACATGAAGACGGAATATCAAACCTCCACACCGCACACAATTGCATGATTAGATTATTAGTTAGTTTGAGCCTCCCTATCCTCAACAAATGAGATCCAAAGAGAGGAAGAAAGAAGGC
>JACJUY010000002.1:296972-317684 GCA_014220935.1 Platorchestia sp. MABIK | reverse complement strand
TGATGTATTTGCAACTCGCACATACAGAAAATGTTCGTCTTTGATTACTATTATTATTACTGTCGTTTATTACCATGCATGGTGTTTTATTTCTCTCGTTAACGTCTTTGCAAATTTTTTTGCGAAGTTTGCGTAATTTTTTTCTCCCACAATCATTTGAAACGCGACTTATTATTGGCTGCATTGTAAACACACAAAGGCAATTCAACTAGAAATAATAGTAATTGGAAAAAATAATACATAAATCAAACATACATGTTATTCAAAAACCGATCTCAACACAACTTCCACTGGATTGGAACAAAGACTTGGAACTAAATCTGTGGGATTAAATTAGATTAGATTAGGTAAGTATGATTAAGCTTCCTTAACCAATACAAAGATGTGCCAAAGACAGGAAAAAAGAAAGCTTCTAGAAATAATGAGTTAAGAAAAAAGCTTATGAAACAAGGTAAACATTGAAGAAAGTAGTAGGTGCCTCACTTTCAGCAGGGGACCTCACATCTTCGCCCCTTAAGAGCTATTCTCATAGAGACAATATTTGTATCCAAATAAGGGGACATCTTTTATTGAGTATATTCTATTCGAAGTTGAGGCAGACCACAAAAGCTCGGAAATTGCGTCTGTTTTACAGCCATTTCCGTATAAATAATTTATTTCAATTAGAAAATGAATTTCATTTTGATATGCAAATCCGAACTAAAGTCTACGGGAAATTTATACACATTTCAATATTAATCAGCAAATTTTAAATATTTAAATCTTTTGAATTAATTCAATAAATTAAATCAATTTGAAACAATTAAAATTTCATTTCAATATGAATATCATTGATTAATCATAACGAATCCATCAATAATTTAATATCATTTAACCTAATTAAATGTTTGGTTATTTAAATAAACTTACGTTCATTGTGTGCTGGAAGAAAAGTCAATTACTCAGGCGAGATACGAATACATTTTCCCTGATGCGTCACTTGAAAATGAACTTATCATTTGCGGTCACTTTCTAAATCTCTATCATCGCTCATCATTTGTCAATCATGATCATTCTATTGACCTACATCTTCACTCACCACCCGTCGTTTAGAATCAAAACTATGAGCAGCCAAAATGATTTTCGGAGGACACACACGGCTAATTTTGCGTTCTTTTCTTTAATTTATTCAGTAGCAATGAATACGAGAGACGAAAGCCGCGGGAAATTACGGTCGAATTAAGGACAAACGAGAACCACAGTCCAGCTGCGCATGAATACGCTAAAACCAACAGATAAACGGAGGAAAAGTGGACTGTCCTCGTTAAAAAGGTCAATGTTTCTGCAAAAGCTAGCGCATCCCTTCCACTGGTACATTGTCTTGAGGTAAATGATCAAACAATGCATAGAACTAATTTGAATTGGGCTTGAACTTATAGAATTTCGGGAGGAAATAGGCATGTTGAGTAAGAGTTACAAAAGAAAGAAAACGTTGATATTGAGATAGAGTTGAAACACTCGAGAGAAAATGTTCAAATACGTGTGAATCTTGCAGAAATTAAGAGGACAAAGCTCAAACTAAAGTAGATCAAATAAAAAGGGATGGCATGTTCTCGAAATAAGCCAGAAATGATATTGAGTGACGTGAAAAATGCTTAAATTAAATTAGAGAGAATGAAAAGTGAGTCAAAAAATGTTGAAATGAAATCGAAATGATAAATGGTGAAGTGAAAAATGATAAAATTAAGTTACATTTTAATGAAAATGGAAGAAAATTCGTAGAATTGATTCAAGTCAGATAAAATCTGAAGGAAGATTAATATCAAAGTTACTAGTCACTAGTCTTTCTTTCAATGAAGTCTTGAATTGAACATGATATTAGCTAAGAAAACATGAGGAACATTCAGCAAGACGAAAATTGCTGGTATTCAAACCCTATGTAAACTGGCCGAAATTAGCCCCCTGAAAAATTGGTCAGATAAAATGGATATTGGGACGTTGAAATTTTCCTTGGTGTACAGTACGTGGAAAAAATATTAAGCGACATTCAAGTACAATTCCGATCTTACAATCGCAGAATACAAACAGAAATTATTTCGCAATTTCCAGGTCTAATCCCAAATTCTTTTCATTCACACGAAAAGATGTATTATTAAATAGGCGTTCAATTTATTTGTGTCGTAATACGTAGCACTGCAAGCAACTAATTTACACATAAAAACAACCATAAGTTGATATCAATTGCTTCATATTAAAAATGTAGTCATTTTTCATCTCGAATCGAGGGTGCTTCGACATTCGGAACTTCTATGGCGAACAATAAAGACTAAGCTCGAAAAAAGTTCCGAGATGTGATCTTTCTTCGAAATTATGCTTTTCAATTAAAATTCTATCACTAGACTTCAAAATCTTATTGAATCTCTTTCGGTGAGCTCACCGAAAAAAAAAATTAAATTTGCCAAAACCACTCCAAAACACCCCCAATTTAAGAAGCAACAGCCTGGAATGGAGCAAGAGCCTGGAATGGAGCGTGAGTCTGGAATGGAGCGAGAGTTGGGATGGAGCGAGAGCAAACGCATGTAAATGATACCGTTCAAAAGCGAGCCAAATAAAGCGTAAGATAGCTCATGCGTGCTAGACATCGGCTTTCAGAAAATTGAAAGCGAAATCGTGCGCTAAAAAACGTTGAATAGTTGCATACAGATTTCTCGGAGCCTATTTATTTTTTCACAAAAGTGCGTTGCTCAATTATTTTGAACCGTCATCGTCACTGCAACATTGGCAGAATTTAAATGAGTTGGAGACCAAATGCATGTTGCATCACTGCGGTAGCTTTCGGAACAACGCGTTAAGCACCCAAGCTGAGCAACGCAGTATGGGGTGGTGCATCAGCTTGTAGAAAGCCATACACTAAAAGATTTAAAAACTCTTCACGAAGTACATGAAATTGTTTTCAATGAACGGGGAAATTATGTTGTAGTACTGGTACGCCCTTCACTGAAAAATTTAATAACTCTTCACGAAATAGGTTAAGACTGTTACCACGAAAAATAAAAATTAATTTAGAGTACGGGTTGGAATATATTTTTTCGTTATCATTACTTACCCAGCTCTCACAGCAGTCAACAGTCTTGATCATATAAGTTTACGAGCAACCAATATCTTGATTCTTATAGTTTTCTAGCCTTTCCTGTAATTTTAGCAATACTTGTCGCACTCAGGGGACGTACCCTAAAATTGTGCTTGCGTACATTCGGTATGCACATTAGAAAGGCTATTCACAANATCCCTTCCACTGGTACATTGTCTTGAGGTAAATGATCAAACAATGCATAGAACTAATTTGAATTGGACTTGAACTTATAGAAATTCGGGAGGAAATAGGCATGTTGAGTAAGAGTTACAAAAGAAGGAAAACGTTGATATTGAGATAGAGTTGAAACACTCGAGAGAAAATGTTCAAATACGTGTGAATCTTGCAGAAATTAAGAGGAAAAAGCTCAAACTAAAGTAGATCAAATAAAAAGGGATGGCATGTTCTCGAAATAAGCCAGAAATGATATTGAGTGACGTGAAAAATGCTTAAATTAAATTAGAGAAAATGAAAAGTGAGTCAAAAAATGTTGAAATGAAATCGAAATGATAAATGGTGAAGTGAAAAATGATAAAATTAAGTTACATTTTAATGAAAATGGAAGAAAATTCGTAGAATTGATTCAAGTCAGACAAAATCTGAAAGAAAATCAAAATCAAAGTTACTAGTCACTAGTCTTTCTTTCAACGAAGTCTTGAATTGAGCGTGATATTAGCTAAGAAAACATGAGGAACATTCAGCAAGACAAAAATTACTGGTATTAAAACCTATGTAAACTGGCCGAAATTGGCCCCCTGAATAATTGGTCAGATAAAATGGGTATTGAGACGTTAAAATTTTCCTTGGTGTACAGTACATGGAAAAAATAACAAGCGACATTCAAGTACAATTCCGATCTTACTTACAATCGCAGAATACAAACAGAAATTATTTCGCAATTTCCAGGTTAAATCCCAAATTCTTTTCATTCACACGAAAAGATGTATTATTAAATAGGCGTTCAATTTATGTGTGTCGTAGTACGTAGCACTGCAAGCAACTAATTTACACATAAAAAACAACCATAAGTTGATATCAATTGCTTCATATTAAAAATGTAGTCATTTTTCATCTCGAATCGAGGGTGCTTCGACATTCGGAACTTCTATGGCGAACAATAAAGACTAAGCTCGAAAAAAGTTCTGAGATGTAATCTTTCTTCGAAATTATGCTTTCAATTAAAATTCTATCACTAAACTTCAATATCTTATTGTATCTTTTTCGGTGAGCTCACCGAAAAAAAAAATTCATTTGCCAAAACCACTCCAAAACACCCCCAATTTAAGGAGCAACAGCCTGGAATGGAGCAAGAGCCTGGAATGGAGCAAGAGCCTGGAATGGAGCGTGAGCCTGGAATGGAGCGAGAGTTGGGATGGAGCGAGAGCAAACGCATGTAAATGATACCGTTCAAAAGCGAGCCAAATAAAACGTAAGATAGCTCATGCGTGCTAGGCATCAGCTTTCAGAAAATTGAAAGCGAAATCGTGCGCTAAAAAACGTTGAATAGTTGAATACAGATTTCTCGGAGCCTACATAATACTTTTTCACAAAAGTGCGTAGCTTAATTATTTTGAACAGTCATCGTCACTGCAACAATGGCAGAATTTAAATGAGTTGGAGACCGAATGCATGTTGCATCATTGCGGTAGCTTTCGAAACCACGTGTTAAGCCCCCAAGCTGAGCAACGCAGGGTGGGGTGGTGCATCAGCTTGTAGAAAGCCCTACACTAAAAGATTTAAAAACTCTTCGCGAAGTTTATGAAATTGTTTTCAATGAACGGGGAAATTATGTTGTAGGACTGGTACGCCCTTCACTAAAAAATTTAATAACTCATCACGAAATAGGTTAAGACTGTTACCACGAAAAATAAAAATTAATTTAGAGTACAGGTTGGAATATATTTTTTCGTTATCGTTACTTACCCAGCACTCACAGCAATCAACAGTCTTAATCGTATAACTTTACGAGCAGCCAATATTTTGATTCTTATAATTTTCTAGCCTTTCCTGTAATTTTAGCAATACTTGTCGCACTCAGGGGACGTACCCTAAAATTGTGCTTGCGTACATTCGGTTTGCACATTAGAAAGGCTATTCACAACAGGAAATTAGATACTTTTCATCCAACATGCGCGTAGTTCGAGAAGGTATTGGATTGCACCTGCGACTAAGGAGAGAAATAATTCAATACTTTGTATGAAAGCGAGCCATGAAAAGCCCATTATAAATAAGTTACGGGCATGTATGAGGTGGGCGGGTTTGCTCTCTCTCGCTCTCTCTCTCTCTTGTATTATTTATTGAGCGTTTACATTTGCAGTCATGATCGTATTAAATGCTGGGAGAAGATAAGCGGTCAATCAATATGTATAATTCTGAAGCAAAAAATAGGGCTGCTATCGTTCGTCATGGGGGCTTCAACTTCTCTGTGATATTTTCTCGTAATTGTGATGATCCATTCAGAAATTCTACACGTCCTAGGCAACGTATGTTTACTACCATGATCACAAAAGGAAGTGAATTACTTAAAAGCTGAGGAATGAGTACTTGTTGTAACTTTTCTCGTAAATGTCGAAATATTTCTTGCGAGAACGACTTCCACGTAATGAATTAGGGACCACGTATTTAGGCAACGTGTAACACAACTCCCGACAAATGCTGCACTTGCAGAAAGAAAAACTGCGAATAAAACATGCAGCAATGGAAACTAAATTTATGTAGGCAACACAACATCATAACAAAGAACTACAAAAACACCGACGCAAGCGTTTGGAAATCGGTAACTGTAGTACATTTAGTCGCCTCAACTTTCGTAATGAGACGCGACGAGTTTCGCTGAACGTACCTTCATTTATACATGAATATAACAGATTTTTCTCACTGAACTCCGTTCGTCGTAAAAACTCAGTAAGCTAACGAATAAAAATTACAGCAGCATTACAAATAAAATAAGTAGAGACGCAGAATTCAATAATTTCTGAATTTCGAAAAATAACGAGAATGTTGGCGACTATGTTTAGCAACATAATGATGTCTGATTTCAGTACGTGAGGTCCAAAAATTTTTGAAAAATGAGATGAAATGACTAACAGCTTCTATTGGCCCGTAAAATAAGCTTGGTTCAATAAAATTAATGTAAAATTTCAATAAGCGCAAAGAAATTGGGAGAAATTCTCTTGGCGAACTTCGAGAATCAGAAAAATGGAGGTAAAGCACACCAACCTCAGTCATGATTGATTCGATAAAATATTTTACACCTCACGCAATTACAGCGAATAAGCATTGATTCCCAAGGTTAGTACCCAAGCAGAACACCAAAACACTCACCCGGTATTTAGCATCGGGAATAATTCTCATTCCACAGTCCTAGGACAGCGCTGTACGTGTGGAAGCTCAGAAATTGAGGCACTTAGCAGTTTTACGGCAGCGCCTGGCAAGCTGAAGCTGTGGTTCTGCCCGACCCAATGGCTGCATAAAAATGCTGATGACAAGCCTAGGTTGTATTGTCAATCCCATGATGAAAAGACCCGGCGGTTCACCGCTAACCCGAGCGACTTCTCACGCTATTCGGACCATGAGGTCGCACTTGGCGTGCGTCTATTGTTAATCGTGGTTATCGTCTTTGAAGTGTAAATCATCGTATATTCAGAGATCGTGATAAAAGAATATACGGTAATTAGTGACGTGGGCGAGATAAAGGCCCGTCTACAAGAACTGTTTGTGAGCCCAACAAAGACTTTACGATCTAGGTTGTCTTGGTGCACGGATATCAGTAGGTTATTTCCAGTCGTCCAGCCGCTCCTGATACTAAGACTATACACAGACTCTGGTGATGAACCACGCCAAGAGAAATAAAAAGACCGTAAAAGCCACCCTGCAAAAGTGCTCGTGGTTTATGTCTTTCTGGCGCACGCACACGAAGGCTGAGTCCGGCACCGCCCGTCAGGCGCAAGCTGAGGTGAGTGTCAATAATTCACTGCTGTTAGTTAACTAGCTGCACTCGGTAATGCGCTCTACATCGATCGATCAACATGCTGATTTATGATATAAGTTCAACTCTAATGAAATAGCGCTAAGTCTACGTATTTAGATAGAAAACCTCCCCGCATGTTAACTCTCTCGAGCGAGACCATGTGCTGCTGATTTATGATGTAAGTTCACCTCTAATGAAATAGCGCCAAGTCTATGTATTCAGATAGAAAACCATCCCGCATGTTATCTCTCTCTCGATCGAAAATATGTTGCAATTTGAGCTTGTTAGTTTGTCTCTTTAAAATATGATTTGTCGAGATCGGAGAGAAGGCGTTCGGTATTAAAATTCGCCGAAATTTTCCGTTTGGAAAATATTTAAGACAATTTTTTTCATGAACTGTTCACCTTCTGAAGAATAATGGTCACGTCGGTATATTACAAGGCTGTAATCATCTTTCACATTAAACGAATTATAATTTTTTTTAGATTCGTTCTTTAAAAAACACCGTCAACAACCTCATTGCAATGAATGTAAAGGAAACTAAACCAAATACGCTTAGTTTCAGAAAACATCAGCGACAGCATCTCAACCTTAAACAGGAAAAAAATGTTTTAGCAAAGAAGTGGATCGTGTTTTAGCGCTTCACAAATGAATGTTCAAGCATGCATTTTGCTCCTTGATTTGTAAGTCTACTATAATCACAACTTTAGTCCAAGAGTCTGAACTCGAATCCTGTAATCTCTACATGTATTTAAGCCGAATGCACCCCAATTTAACCAAAACAATCTATAATTTTCAGCCTCGCCGATGCTGTTACCTTTTAAGAAATTAAATTTTGAGCGACTTCCGGCCCAAAAATATCCACTGCTCATATACACTCACATCAATTACCATGTTCAAAATGCCTGCTGATATTTTTCGATAGCTTTGATGAACGGGCAAGAACATGAATGAAAAAAATCTGAAGAGCTAGACTGGACATCAAATTTATAAATCACCACCCAAACCTAAAACAATAAAAATCTCGAGAGCTAATGTCTGTTTATACACATGTTGTTGCTACACAGTTGTTGAAGATGGAACAGGTTGAAATAGTGATTAATCATGTAGCAAAAAAAGCAACGTCGGTTTACATGCTTATTGGATACAATGCGGTTACCTAAATCACATGAATCTCATAATGGATTCCTTAAGTGCAAAATTGATACAATACAATGCGGTTAACTACTACATGAACCTCAAAATGGATTGCCTAAGTGCAAAAATGATCCAATAAAATGATACAGTACACTGTGGTTAACTACTACATGAACCTCAAAATAGATTGCTTAAGTGCAAAAATTAGGTCTTTAGTGTGTCAAATTCTCACTGGCTTTACAAAGAACAGTGGAAGATTTGCAAATAAGATGATCTCACTGTACTCAAAAGTAAGAAACGCTCTATTTGAACACGTTGTCTTCGTTTGTGCGGTTTACTGCGGCCAATTAGGTCAGGCTGGAAGTAGCAGAAGTAAAAAAATCAACATCACTGCTCGAATACATTTATATCCTTTCTATGAAGTGTTAAAAATATAATGGCACGATAATATTTTGACAGGTACGCAGAAACCTATGTTAAAAGAGGTAGTGAAATAATTAAAAAAGCTAGTCATTTACACTAGCATGTATATGAACAATATACTAAGTGATCCTCGTATTTGTACCACTACGAAGTTAAAGAGTTGAGGAAAATTCTCACTTTATCCCAGACGACAGCATTATATTCACGGTGGGCGTTGTTTTTGAAATTCGAACTTTATTTTGCTTGCCATTGAAAATTGCAGGATAAAGTTAAGATAAAAATGAAAATCCTAAAACTATCTTTTGTAAATAATTTTTGAAATGATAATTCTAGCATGCGCTCAGAAACGTCAGTAATATTTTTTGTAGTCTTGACAATTTCACACACAAAAACATTCATCGGGATCCATTCAACTACGATTTTAATATGAGAAGAAAGAAGCACTACAAGATAATTAAAATTTGCCTGAGAAAGTCATGTGGTTGTGGCACGAGTATAAAATGGGAATTGGGATCCTCACGTACAACACCGCTGTGGTTTGCTTACTTAAACATTCTCTTGAATGAAAGTAATGGAACACACGAGGGCTGAAATGCAATCCCCTAATTTTTGATTGGGGTTCGGATGCAAGTAATTGAAAGTATTGATATTCACACACATTTTTAAAGCTGAAGCTTTGGTACAAAATTTTTGAACATACAAAAATTCACTCAGGTATTTTGGGTCGTTTGTATGGAAGTGATTAATCACACAGAGATCTATTTAGCCCATATTTTAAATCGCAAAGTAGGAAGAAAGCAATTTAACACGTTCACCACGTTTCCGCGGCTGTTAACGGTTGGTTTGGTAGATTCTGAGTAGCAGAATAAGGAAATCGATTTTCCAACTTGAATAAATTTTAATGCTCCCTAATGAATCTGAAAAATACAATTACAATTCAAAATTTCACCTCGTAAAACAATTTTTTTTTATGTAGCGAAAAAAAAAAATGTGCATTTACACCGGCACATAAATGGGCAGTTTACCCGTTGGTACACATGTGGCCCAATACGCTGGGAACGTCTTAACGTACCGAAATTTAGTCGCTTATGTTAAGTCGTGGCCTCCAATTGAAGAAATCAAACATACTAAAATTTTATTTGCGTATATGAATCGTGGATTTTAATTCCAGCAATTGAACAAACTGAGATTTACTGATGTGGTCTTCCCCACATGTGGTGAAGAAGTGGTCTTCAATTGCCAAACATACTGAGATCTGCTCACTTAAGCTAAGACGTAACCTCCTATTGAAAAACACACTGGGATTTTCTCATGGAAGGCAAGACGTGGCCTTCAATATTGAAGTAATTAAATACACTGAAATTTGCACCCGTAGTTTAAAAAATGATCTTCAATGGAAAAACATACCGGGATTTGCTCACGTAATCCAAGACGTGGTCTTCAATTGAAGTAATTAAGCGCACTGAGATTTGCTCAGGTTAGCTAAGACGTAGTCTTTAATTTTGAGAGTTTTTGAAGATTTTAACACGTAAGTTAAGACTTGGCCTTCAATTGAAGTAATTAAACACACTGAAAATTACTCACGTAAATTGAGAAGCAACCTTCAATTGAAGTAATTAAACACACCAAGAATTACTTACGTATTTTGGATCGTGGCTCTCGAGGTCCGTCGACGGTCACCTTGATGGCTTTGTTGTAGAAGGCGACCACAGGAGGCTGCGTGCCGATGCTGATGGTGAGGAGGAAGCTTTTACCTGCGGTCCAATATAGTCTCAGTTTATATTGAATAAACTATGACCACAATTTAGTCATTCTATACCACCTGTACACTGTGGTACATGCATTATTTTTTCAAGATTTAATCGTATAGTCATCATTTCTTAGAAATTTGTAAACCTAGCGATTTAATTACAATTTTAATTTGAACGTTTCAATTTCACAATTTTGAAACGAAATTAGAACGTTTCAATTCACGTATTTTTTTCACGTGATTGTCGACCGAGAACGAAATGAAATTGAGAATAAAATGCAAGTTCTCACTTATTCATCATTAAAAATATGGTCAGATTTCCCGTGGTGCTAAATCTCCTAATAATTGTGCAGCAATCAGAGGTCGCTCAAAATGAATTACTTTTCATTAAATTTGGGGCTCATGTAATCAAAATGTGTGTTAAAATTTGTCATTGAGCGTCCGAAAATAAAACTGAAGACAAAGAATTTGGGACATGAAGAGTCTGAATTTGGGATCTGAGGTTGCTGAATTTTGGATAAATTATCGCCATATTTTGGATCAGTCATCCCCGAATTTTCTGACGAGAGATCCCTGAATTTAGCAGTACTTCCTCACCTCTTCCAGACCTTCCCACAAATCTGAGGTCACTGAATTTGGCCACTTGGTCCCTCATCACCGACGTGTTGTTCTTGAGTTCAGCGCTGTTGTTCTCGTCGTTGCCGGCCCGCACGGAGACGACCGTGCCGTCGGGGACGTCGAACAACGCCTTCACTCTGGCGAAGATAGAATTAGATAAGTTAATTTAAGCCAAAAAAGGCGTTTCTGAGAGAGGAAGGATGCAGGCACCATTTATTATAGAATTTAAGGGAGCGCAGTATCTGCGCTCAATGTTGGTTCTCACGTAAGATTCTCTGCGCATAGAAACAGTAAGTTAAGAAGGAAGGTTAGGGAAAATCTTAAAAGTTGGAGAAGAAAGTCAGATGTGCGGAAAACAGAACAGTGAACCGAGAAAAGATGGTCCTTAACAAAATTAAAAGACATATTATATTTCAACAAAGGGAAGACCTACTTAACTGTCAGCTCGGGACCTTACATTTTCCTCCATTTTCCCTCCCCCTGAGGGGACACTTGCGAAGTAAATATTGGAATTAATACTTTCATTAGGTTTAAAATACCAACCAAACGTCGAATAAACACCTCAATCATGGTTAAAATAATTAAGAAAATATAAATTTTACACTTTAATGACGCTTGAAATGTTTAGTTGCCTCAGATACATTCAACCTTCCAAAGTTTATGTTGGTATATCTAAGAAGGTATTGATACTACAATGTTTGTCTGTCCTACATGAAGAATTTCAACAGGCTGCACGAAATTACTTCTATTGTGGCGGAACTTCTCAACTCGGTTCACAAATGAAATGCCAAGTGAGCAAGTCAAATATGAAAGAAACAATAATCTATAATATAAGAAGAGCCGCGTCCGTCCGTCTGTCTGTCCGTGTGTCACACCCAACAGCCTGAAGTGTGTGATGAGCGTATCTGTGATACAACTTCATCAACTATACAATAGTTTTCGGTGTATCAACCCAGCATATTCAGAGTCGGAATGAATTTCACTTGTATTGGTAGGTTAGATTAAGTTTTACAGAATATCAGCCGTTGAGGCTTAGGAAAGTATGGGAAAGCCATAGAATATCATGAGAAATCATAGGAAAGCCATGTTAAAGCTCAGCTGGTCCGATGTCTAATCTTGTTATTTTTTGACGGGTCGTGTGCACTCATAATAATGAGTGCACATTGACCTCTCAGATTTATTTTGCACTGCTTTAGAATATGTACTATGTAAGTTTAATAATTACCTTGAGTGGAGTACTAGAAGCGTGGCTAAATGGACTTATAAATTATTCAGTAGCTGTTTCTGCAAGTCATGAATCTCGCCCGTAATTTTCACAGGTCATTGGAACAGTGGAATTTATACCTCCACTTCGATTGGGGTCAGAATGAACTGGCATGTCTGTCTGCTTGAGAATTATCGTGAAAATAATGGACAGTAAACGAGTATCTTCATTAGTAGATCGAGCACCAGTGTACCTGACGCTAAAAAGAAATATCTACATTTTACAGCCGCATCAGGGATGGTAAAAATTAATCAGTAAGAATTATTGAACGTGACTGTCTTTGCGCATATTCAGCAAGGAACTAGAGACTAACGAAAACTAAGATTTCATTAACTGTGTGCTCATGAAAAGGGAGTAAGTTTTTTAATCTTCCAACTAAGAGAATTTTTGAATTCTTCGACTGAGAGAATAGTGTCGCCTACCTTCACACACGGCACATCTTCTTATATATAAATTTAACATTTAAACCCTTGAACATCCAGCAGAACACAATATAGCACTCATCAGTAACACTCAATAGTCCAATACTGAGAACTCATGTAGCTACGATACATAGAAAGCTCAGCAAAACCCTACATAGTCATTAAAAGCTCTTCAACAAGTGATTGGTAGCTAAGATACGTCGAAAGCTCAGCAAAACCCTACATAGTCATTAAATGCTCTTCAACAAGTGATTAGTAGCTAAGATACATCGAAAGCTCAGTAAATACCCACATAGTCATTAAATGCTCTTCAACAAGTGATTAGTAGCTAAGATACATCGAAAGCTCAGTAAATACCCACATAGTCACTAAAAGCTCTTCAACAAGTGATTGGTTTACCACGTTGGTCGCGATGTGAGCCGCGAATGTACACAGAGGTGACTTTCATAATGCTTTTGAACGACCTGTAGTCACAAACTCAAGCTTAAAAATACTTAATCAAAGTTAACTAAAGGCACGATCCAGTTAATGTTAGCCGTTTTCAATATTGATCACTACAATTGACTTAAAATTTGAGTTGGATACTGAACTTCAATTTAACCCATCACGATCAACGTGTTAAATCACATTAATCATACGTTAACTTAGTGCTAATTGCTTTACTATCTCAGAAAATAACACAGTTGAAGAGCAGTTGTCCGCCACAGGAAAGCCAACTTGGGGATTTCAAGTTCAAAATTGACTGACATGTTCATTCTGATAAATGCTTTATAATTTGCGTCTAATGGCGATGCGGTAAAATGCTTTCCAGTGCACACACTTCGTCTGAATCAATATCATCAATAACACTGGTGAGTGATGGAATCACGTTGCAATTAAAGCTGAGTTGATTTACGCAGAACGAAATGGTCCCGTAAAGATGTTTCGAATTTAGAGGTGAGCGCAATGTTGTGAAGACCTAAAGTACATTATTTGCTCGGCTATTATTTTCCGTATAAAGGTTAATGAGGAATTAAAAAACGCGTCAGATTGGGTCATTTTCACGAGAAGGTGTTGAGTGATTTACTCGCAGTGATTGAGCGTAGCATGTGTCGAGAAATTTCACGAAGTAAAATTCCATGAACGATGATAGAAGATTTACTGGAAGTCTGTTCTCTTTATTATCTTGAAATATCGTTCGAAGTAATCTTTCCACTATTCATCATTGTTCGTTAGATTTCATTATAGAAGTCCCTCGTTGCTGCCAAAAGTATTATGTCAATGCTGTGAAAACCATTAAAATTATTATCCAACGTCAAAAGTTTTGAATTAAATTAAAGCAGCAAACAAGAATAAACGAGCTGCTATTTTCTAAAATGCAGACAAAGGGACATTTCAAAATGCTGATGAATTTATTTGCACATTGCGGTGGAGGCTCCTAAATGAGAATAAGTGTCTTTTTTTACTTTTTCAAGTAATACTCTTACTCAACATATATCAGTTAAGTCATCAAGCTTGTTAAGGGTTTCTCTTCCTCCAATGAGAGGGGTTGGAAGGAATGAACTATTGGTACTGATGCTTGTTATGGTAATAATTTTCTTTTTTCTAGAAAATTAATGAGCTATATTCTGTATTGAGTAAACATGTCAACTGCCGAGTGACCTACCGGCGGTCACACTGAATTTTCATACGCACCCGATGAAAATCGAATAAAATCCCAGCTCAATCCTTTTATCCATTTCAACGCTCAAATTTTACATAGAGTTTGGTATGCGTTGAATATTGCTTTCAGTTTAACTCACCGCAGTTACAATAGAATACAAGTTAGTTTCAGCCTACCTAACCACAACAAAGGTGTCCTGAAGAGAGGAAGGATGAAAGCACTATTTAGGATGGAATGAAAACTACGCAGAAGGCGAGTTCATACACAAGATTCCTAACACAAAAAACAGTAAATTGAGAAAAAAGCTTACGAAACACGATGAAAGTCGAAGAAGAAAGTCAGAGGTGCTTTAAAACAGGACAGCAATAAACCGAAAAAAAAACGGTCAGTATCAAAACAAAAATCTATCCTATTTCAACAGAAAAAAGGCTGCCTAACATTCATTCATTCAACCCAATGCAGATAACGTATTAATGATTAAACCTACCTATTTAATTCGCAAGTGAAGTAACCTGTATAGTTAACACGTTAATGATACAACCTACACAGTTAACACGTTAATGATACAACCTACACAGTTAACACGTTAATGATACAACCTACACAGTTAACACGTTAATGATACAACCTACACAGTTAACGCGTTAATGATACAACCTTCACAGTTACTGCATGAACGATGCAACCTACACGGTTACCACAAAGATGATAAAACCTACACAGTTACCGCAATAATAATAGAAATGTTAATTTATAATTATGGTAATAAAAAGACGTACATGAAAGTGGCAGGCAGGGACTTGTTGGACCGCCAGTGCAGGGGCAGGTTACTGCACAAGATGCCAGGGGCCTCCGTGAGACGCAGCTTGCCGCCCTCGGTGGCGTCCCACAGCCACACCTCGGAGCCCGAGAGGCTCGTCGCTCGGCCGCTCTTGCGGAAGTTGCTCGCCCCGTGCAGCATTGTTAGCTCTCACCCGCTGTCAAAACGAGAGATAGTCAGCGAAAATTGAGCGACTGATAATAGGGTGGTGATGTGGGGTTTGGTGAGTTTTTGTGGTAGTTTTACTAGTCAGCAGTTGTCAAAACGAGAGATAGTGAGCGAAAATTGCGTAACCGATAGGGACGAACGTGATGTGTTTGGTCAGTTTTATTTGCACTTTTTTGGGTGACAAGCTGTCAAAACGGAAGATAATGAGCGAAAATTGCGTAATTGATAATAGGACGTGATGTGGTGTTTGGTGAAATGGAGAATAGGGACGTGATGTGGTGTTTGGTGAGTTTTTGCGGAATTTCAGTGGTGATAAGCTGTCAAGAAGAGAGATAGTGAGCGAAAATTGTGTTATCGAAAATAGGGACTAACGTGATGTGTTTGGTGAGTTTTAGAAGAATTTTTGATAGTGACAAGCTGTCAAGATGAGAGATAGTGAGCGAAAATTGAGTAACCGATACGGACGGACGTGATGTGTTGGGTGAGTATTAGTAGAATTTTTGATAGTGACAAGCTGTCAAGATGAGTTAATGAGCGAAAATTTTGTAATTGATGATAAGGACAGGCGTGAAATGTTTGGTGTTTTAACAGCATTTTTAGTGGTCACAAGCTGTCAAAACGAGAGATAGTGAGCGAAAATTGACTAACTGAGAATAAGGACGTGATGTTTTGTTTGGTGAGTTTTTGCAGCCTTTTTAGTGGTCAGTAGCTGTCAAAATGAGAGATAAAGAGCGGAAATTGAACAACTGAGAATAGAACTGTGATGTGGTGTTCTGTGAATTTGAATATAAAGCTGTCATGGTAGACGATTGTATTTTCGAAATTCGAATCTAATTCTCACCAAAAACTGAGGAAAGTTGTTGGTTGATGTTTTAAGTTGGCGTTTTAGTGTTAATAACTGAAAGTAATTATTAGCTTCAAGTACGATAAGAGTAAGGGAGTTCTGTTTAATGGTAGAGTAGACTCATGGTAATGCACATTCGATAACACAGGATGTATGTTGACTAAATAAAATAGACCTTGTGTAGCATAAATGTACAGTGCTCCGTGACCAGAAATTATTTTCGTTTTCATTAAAAATTTATGGCTCTTCTGCTACATTTTTTCAATTTAATTTATAAATTAGTTCGTTTAAACTTTGTAATATTCCTCAAATTTACTTGGAAGAAGAGCAGAGATTATTCCAATTGATAACTAACATTGATAAAAAATTAGACCAGTGTAGCTTAATTTGGGCAAAATTGAGGTGTGGCACCTGTCACGGGAAGGGTTAAAAAATATCTTCGCCTAGCATCTTGATACCACAACTGCAAAATATGATACAACAGTTAAAAGTTTATTCAGTTTTAGGTTTGTTGATAGAATATTAATAGCACTTAATTTTTTCCTGGAGAATTGTTACCATATTAGTTTGTCTAAAATCCCTTATTCATGCAGGCGATCTCACGAGAGTGAAAAAGAGTAAATTTAGGATGGGCTGTACAAAGCGTAGAATCGATGCTCAGTGTGTGTTTCTAAACAAAGTACCCAGTTCATACAAATAGTGAGTTAGGAAGGAAGAATAAGAAGAGATAGGAAAAAGGCTGCGAAGAAGGGATGAAAACGGAATAGCGAAGAGGGCACGAAAGACAGAAAATCCTTAGGCTTATCAGTAGCAGAGGTAACCTCACAGCATCCCGCCTGGAGGCACCATTTCTCCTTGTCATAAGATAGACAAGCATTAATATCTTAAGCCCGTTACGTATCCTATGCCCGCTTAAGAAACGAGGTAGGGAGAATTGGATACCTATGAGCATTAATTGAAATTTAGCATCGCTGCTTGTTACCAGAAACTGTATGGGGATAACAATTCAAGAAAACAATCGAATCCGTCATGTTAAGGATAAGAAACGTTTCTACGTTGGAATTAGGGTTCATTCAATTCAACCGTAGTCAACACTTGCTTTAACTAGCCGCAACCTTGTGGGGTTACCTTTTTCATTTTCTAACGAAAGCAATACCGGAGGGTTAATTCTAATATCCAATTGTGAGAATGAACGAGAGAGCAGGGAAACGCCAAGTTTTTGTACTGCTGCTGTGATTTGTTGGAAGATTAACCAACACGAGATGGCCAAATTAATGAAATATGATCTCCAAGAAACTGCGCGAACTTTCCTAGTTTGCAGGACTCGCGCTTTAAGTCGTCTGCACAAAGTCCACAATTAAGAGTTGTAAACTTAGTTCTTGCATCGTGCTATGAATTCCGCTGTTTTACCCATATCGGTAAATGTTCTGAGTGACGTTTCCAGTAAGAAAACCTTATTTATCAACAGGATTGCATATTCTAGAACTGAAAGCTGCAACTACATAAAATTTCATTTTTACGTTTTGTTCTAACATCAAATCTTATTTATAATGTTTATAAAGTTGCTCTTTAACTTTCCATGAAAATTGGTGTGTTTTACAGTAAAATTATTCACATGGTGTTGAAGGGAGGCATTAAATAGGAGTGAAGAGGAATTCTTCACGCTTCTGAGCGCTGTTGGTCGGGGCTACAGAGCTAAAATCTAAAATTACGATGTCGTAGTGTTCGTGTCTCCATGAATTCCATTCCATATATATTTTTTCATGCGTAGTAAAATTTTCAAACAATTAGTTCCAAATGAAATCAAATTTATGTTTTAAAATATATATCCTCGTACAGATTTCCTCTTGTTTTGGATACTGAAGCTGTAGATTATCTGAATGAATGTAAAATTTTCACGTCATAAAGGCGCATCAGTTCTCTCGCGGACGGAGGGCAAGGTGGGCATTCCCCTGTAGTTTGACCAGCAAACCGTACAATATTTGGTATTTTGTATTAAAAATGGCAGTGCAATAAAGAAATCTAAAACCAAACTCCGAGTCAACACTTTCGGTTAACTTGTGTGGCAAACCAAATGGCCACACGACAAATGGCCAACTAAATTGCCACACGACAAATAACAAACTAAATGGCGCGTGGCAAATGAACTAAACAGGTCCCCAAAATTCTCTCTATACTCGCATGAATTTCTCACCGGATATTGGAGGCAGCGGCAAGACTGTCGATGAGATTGAGATTTTCTTTTAATCATACAGGGTTTTCTGCTGAATATTGAATAAGTCAAATGGAAATTTTTCCGTAACCAAACATTCAAAGCCATCAAATTTTGAAAACTTATTTGATATCCCACATCTCCGTGGTTATTTCTGGAAATAACAAAGATTGATTATGAAAAAACTTTGAAATTTCTGTGAGAAACGAGGTATCGAATTCATATTATTCCCATACACCTAATTATGCATTTTAACGGATTTTCGTCCGCAGAATAGTGTAACTGTACATTAAGTTTCATTGTTTCTCACATGTCGATTTTTTGTTTTAGCCCTGTTTACATGTCTTGCCTTTCATCAAATTTAACCAAAGTTGCCACTTTCATAACCTTATGTCCGCCCTTTAAGTTGTCGGATCAATCATGGGTCTGCTTCATTCAATATTTTCCTCTATCGGGTTTTCCCTAAGCGTCACACTAGCGTTTGACTCTTCGACAACAGTATTTCGTTTTGTAGATTTTGGAAATACATCACATTGGGATACAATCTTAATTGTTCGAATTTATATTATGAAGTCTTTTGGAATCTGTAGTTGCCTGGCTTTTATGCTTAGTCTATAATTAAGGACAGAGAGGGAGCCTTTTAATATAATTCGGGAGTAAATGGTGAATTTGGGATCAAACTCACCCATGCATTAATGTAAATTTTTAGTTTCCTTTGTTTTCGTGAAATTCATCGTTTGGGATGGATCACTATATTAGCTATGCTATAGTTACGTGCTATTTGATTCATGATTTTGGTTTTGTGATGATTTTTAATAAGGTATTTTCTGTTCTCAGAAAACCATTACTAAACAACAGATTAGATTATTAGGTTATTAGTTAGTTTAAAGCCTCCCTATCCTCAACAAATGAGATCCAAAGAGAGGAAGAAAGAAGGCACCATTTAGTATGGAGNGCCCTCACATAGTCCCCCTGGGAGCGCTAATTCCCATAGATACAACAGTTGTATCCCCCTGAGGGGACTAAACAACTACAAACAATTTAACACAGGTGGGTGAACTTGCAGAAAACTAAGCTGACATGAACAACTAGCACAGTACGCAACTGGTATACACATTGAAGAACGGTTATTGATAGGAGACCGAAACAATGCGGAGGATACCGGAATTTAAAAATTTTTTGTTCAGAATATTCCTGTTTTAGAAGCAGGAGTAGATTAGGTAGATTATCCCTTCCCGCAACGAAGGCGTTCCAAAGAGAGAAAGCAAGAAGGCAATATTTAATAAGAAGTTAAGGGAACGTGGAATCTATACACAAGGTGCATACAAACAGTAAGTAAGGGTGGAAAGAGGGAATATTTGAAGAGAAAACTTGAAATTTTAGAAAAAGAGCTGCCGTACACACATACAAAGAATACAATTCGATAAGAAAAATATGTCAGTTTAACAAAACTTGTACTGTACTTTACATGAGCCATAACACGCAAAATTAAACCGGTTCAAATTTTTGCTGGTATTTATTCACTGGTAGTAAATAATCTGAGATCAGATTATGGGCTTCTTACCCTCAGATGGAACATTAAGGAAAAAGCAACCAAAACTATAAAGAAATAATAAAAGCTTTCGATTTTTAAGCAAGTTAGGTTACGTAGCAGAGCATTTTTACTCCAGCAAATGTAAAAGAATAGATGGTACTTCTTAAACTATAGCAGGAAATCTTAAGAGCACAGCATTTTTACTCCTGCAAATGTGAAAGAATAGATTGTACTTCTGAAACTATTGCAGGGAATCTTAAACTCGTTACTTCTTAATGGACAATTATTCTCTAATATTAATGTTAAATATAAAGCTAGACTCACCAAACCTGTTCCTCAGTATTACTCTAAGAAGCAAATGGCCACGTCTCTCAACAATATTCTACCATCGTTCTGAAAATTAATTCTTCACGACTGCAAACTTGACAAGGAATTTGTGGCTATGTATAATGGCTTAAATGAGGGTCAAGACAAAAAGCTTAATTTTACACTGTGGCTCACATTTGGTAGAAGTGATACGCATCACTACCTACTTACACTTCAACCAACACAGTCGCGCAAAATAGAACACAAACTATAATGGAGTCTTGCAATTAAGCGAACACAAACAAAACGCGACAGTCTCGCAAGTAGAACACAAACGATACGCGACAGTCTCGCAAGTAGAACACAAACAAAACACGACAGTCTCGCAAGTAAAACACATACAATACGCGACAGTCTCGCAAGTAAAACACATTCAATACGCGACAGTCTCGCAAGTAAAACACATTCAATACGCGACAGTCTCGCAAGT
>JACJUY010000002.1:227987-296788 GCA_014220935.1 Platorchestia sp. MABIK | reverse complement strand
CACAAACAATACGCGACAGTCTCGCAAGTAGAACACAAACGACACGCACGTGACAGTCTCGCAAGTAGAACACAAACGACACGCGACAGTCTCGCAAGTAGAACACAAACACGCGACAGTCTCGCAAGTAGAACACAAACAACACGCGACAGTCTCGCAAGTATGCGAACGTAAACAACTATGAGACGGTCTAGAGTTCGAGAACACGTGGCTGGGAGCAAGAAGTTGCTTTACCCTCACCTACATGCTCACCAAATGACACTGACCCTCACTGAGCAGCCCATCAAGGGGCGGTAGGCCTCACCTGTTGAAGAGGCCACACCCTCTCTTCCGTCGCTCGACTCCCTCATTGGACCGTCACTGTGACTCCGCCCTGAGCTTGAACGTATCTTAGATACCAACTTCTGAAAGACGGAAAAATCGTTTATTTGCAAATAAGTTGATAAATGAGATGCATTAAAACATATTGCATTTTAAAAATTTCTCAACATTTAAGGTCCTTCTCTTCATTGATAGACAAACCAAACGAGGCGTATCAATAGACAAGCTATAAGAGGCTTGCTAATAGACTAACTAATTTCTCTCGTTTGTCTGAAATGAGGGAAAACATTTATCATCAACGGATGCTGCTTTCACAGAAATGTTTAATTTATTTGTTTACTCAAAAATGAAATGAAATGATTTTCCGTTCTTTACTGGTTATATCGGAAACGGTCCGAAACTTCACATTTACCCCAGGAATTTCGTCCATAACAAGCTAGCACTTACTATGGATGAACACGTAATTTCTATTCAGGTAACAGTAAGTGAGAAGTATCTCCCATTGGTCACGAATGAAACATTCTTCTCGTTTGATGCGAATTATTCTAAATATAGTATTCACATTTTTTCCCAATATTCAGGTGTAGCAGAGTTCCGCATTAATCCTTTCCACCTATTGCCAGCCATTCTGAAAGAGTTCGTTAACCATCGTACGATCCCATAAAGCTATGAATTTACAAGGCCCATATTTATTGGTAAATTTTTTAGAAGAAATGCCAAGTAAGTTTAATAAAACGTTTAAATTTAATAAAATAACGTTAATAGGATACCACATCGTGAACATCAGCTCAGAAAATTGGAAATTAATGACACAACGAAGATCCCTGCATCCGCTAACGCGGAATTCGCAAATTGAGTGAACGTCGATGGTCCAGAAGACTTTTTACTGTTCTTCAAAATTTTACGTATTTCATGACTTAAAATTAGTAATTCAACGTCTTTCATGGTATAAAATTACCATTTTTCGTATATAGTGGTTTACAAATTGTTATTCTACCTATTTCATCGTTAGCAATTAGCAGTGTACGCTGACATGGCTGACAATTTGAAATAGCTTTCAATAAACTTTTTGTTGAAAGATAGGTCCTTCACGGCAAATTTTTTTCTGAGTTAAAATAGGTTAATTTCGGACGGTAAAAAGGTGATAAATGTATATGTACCGCCGAAACAGGTACAAACAAAAGGAAAATATATACAGACAGTATTTTTTACGATTCCTAGTTTTATGTTTTTTGAGTCTTCTTGAAATTATCGAAAACGTATTCCTGTTCCTGTGAAACGTTTTCCACATCATCGGGATCGTAAGATCTCTATACTTGCACTATTGTAGCTTTAGAACGCAGTTCTTCATTTAGCCTCCGTAATAACGCAGTCTGAAACAGTTAAGCCTCCGTAATAACGCAGTCTGGAACAGTTAAGCCTTCGTAATAACGAAGGCTTAACGTGAAAACGATTTATGCGTGAAAGAATTTCTGTCAGTTCATTAAAAATGGGCTCATTTTTTCGGTATAAAGATGTACTTCCGAAACGAATGAGGGCGTCCTTAGTTTACAAATTTAGTTGTGAACAGTGTACCTCAGGCTATGACGGTATGACGACTTTGCCGTTTTATATAAGGATTGCCCAACATCGCGGAGTTAGTTATCGTACCAGGAGGCCTCTTGCGCAACCGCCTCATTCGTCTGTGCGACTCCATGCAGAGCAGTGTGGTGCTTGCTGGAGTCTCTGAAGACCAATTTGGAATATTGTGCAACGCGTTTAATGATTCGGAACTAAGAATTTTTTAATCATTGTATATAGCCAAAGAAAAACCCGTTTTAAACAGTATGAATAGTTCTTTTCCAATGGAAGTTTTTACAGGAGTTTTTTTTTCAATTTTTCTTTCTAAGCACGTCAGACGAACTTTTGTTTTCTTACGTCTTTTCAGACTGTACTTACTGGGGATAGAGCAGGACGGACTCCAAAACGTTTCATAGATTTGACGAAATGTAATACGAAATAATGCTTAACATACGAGCAGTGTTCCTCGTTTTTAAATTCCTAGGAAAGAGATCATACTAAACAAGTTTCTCACTCAGAGTGTAACACTTCAAATTGATCTCAATAAGAAGATGATTTCATGAGCATGCTCACTGTATTGGTCATGTTAATTCGACTTTTAAAAATTTTGCGTAAACTTTTGTTAAATGTAAAATCACAAACGCGTGTTGTGATTATATAACTATGAATGCTTTTTGCCTAAATTTTATTTCAATTGAGGTATATTTTGGAATTTTTTCAGAAACATGCTCAATCTTGAAATCTTGGCCGAGAAAATAAAAGGGAAAAAAAGCTCAATTTAGTTACTCGCTTTTACTGATTTTCAATGTGCTACAGTACATATTTACAATTGTCACATTGTAGGTGTGCTTAAGGATAAAACTAGAAATAAAACAGAAGTAAAATTCAAACATTTGAGAATGGATGGCCATGGGGTTATTTTTTTTACGAGGAATAGTTTAAATTATTCTTAATAATAAATGAATAAACTTCAGCATTACCTCAATCAACCAATAAAATTCCCCACAGCAAAATTTTAACACATTCCTTGAATTTATTATCCCGTTAATTTCTAAATACAAAGAAACTGTTACATCCAAAAAATTGGAAAATTTACAATTCGATTAATCCATCGCAGGTACCCAACCACGCTGGACAAATTATTGGCCCTCAAAGAACTACCCTTGTCGAAAAATTACGTATCTCCGATACAGTACAAATACTTGACAAAATATTATTGAAATATAGATAAACCTAGCACAAGAAACTACCCTAGAAAAAGGATTTGCGTATAACCTGAACGATGATCTTCCCACTACAAAGCTTAGTGCACCAAACACATTTATCCTCAAAACTGGAAATCAACAGATTTTAGAAGACTGAAAAGCTCTTTTTAGAGGTAACTAAATCACCGGTACATTTGAGCACACTGAAATGAAATACATTGTAAGTATTTTTGCTTTAAAGGCTGTATATTTTTACACAATTTGACGAGTGCGGTCATCATTTGCCACTCCTAAAGTAGACTGCATTGTGTGTTTTGTGTGTTGAGGACTACATTGAAGCCAAAAACACGATCTCCAGCATGCGTCGATGGGAAGAAAGTTCATAGATTTCTTACAGTAGAAATGGACTAAACAAATAATGCCCTACGTAGTGGTGACAACCACAAGCTGGGGGAACCAACATTGGAAAATTATATTATTTTTCCCAGGCTCTTAAGACTTCCAGGCCAACTTCAACATAAACATTGAATTTGCAGTGACGCACATTCAGCACACGCTACCTTGAATTCGAAGACATTGAGAAATGAGGTCCGATGCTTGGATTTAAAGATTTTTTTAATTGAGAAATGCGGTCCGATGCCTTGATTGGTAATTTTTTTTTTTTACATCGAGAGATGCTGTCCGATGCCTGGATTGGGCAATATTTTACATTGAGAAATGCGGTCCGATGCCTGAATCGGGCGATTTTTTACATTGAGAGGCGATCCGCTGCCTGGATTGGAATTCTCCCTCTGGAAAATGCGGCCCGATGCCTGGATTGGCCGATTATTTACGCTGTTTTTCATGGTTACTGAGTTAAGCTGTCACGTCCATCGGTGTAGAAATGTAGAACGAAGACAATTTGTGGCATAAAATACCGAAATGAACGTGGATCTTCTCAAAGAAAACAATATTCAAGATATGCGTATACAATGATTCTACAACTAATGTTAAAACAAAACTTAACAAATCCTTCGCCGTTGAAAATTAATATTTTGAACAAAAATTGTGAGAGAATAACAAGGTCTGAACGTACGAGCTTGAATGATTAAAACAGAAAAATGTCTTTAAAGTCCAATTGGTGAGTACGCTTTGGAGAATATTTGCTCTATTTTCGTGACACTGTTATGTATGGAATAACATACTCCGCATAATATTGGAATTCCATTACTCAAAATACATGCTTCCCCTATTATTGAAACACAATTGAAGGTACGAATTTAGGAAAACGAGATTGGCAGTAAATAAAAATAAAGCAAAAATATTATTGCCTAATTACTATTGAACAATTCAAAGAACATTTGCTACAGAAATAATTTTGAGAAGCTTACAAGCAAGAAGGCGTACGTAAGAAAAATTTAATCAAAGAAATAAGAGAAATATTGAGACAAAAGAAAAATGTGCATGAATTTCTTGAAGAGGATACATATAAACCCCAAAGTAGAGTAAGCAGATAGAGTAATAAAGTTAGCAGATAGAGTAATAGAGTAAGCAGATAGAGTAATAGAGTAAGCAGATAGAGTAATAGAGTAAGCAGATAGAGTAATAAAGTTAGCAGATAGAGTAATAGAGTAAGCAGATAGAGTAATAGAGTAAGCAGATATAGCAGTAGAGTAAGCAGATATAGCAATCGAGTAAACATATATAGCCTCTCAAATTAAAATGTCAACAGCAACGGAACATCTATTACGGCCATACAAAGGAAAATGATAATTAATGCTTAATTGGATGTACAGAATACGAAAAAAATAGTGCATTCTCGAGTTGCATTAAAAAATATATACATCTAAAGGGCTCTCGTGCAGGACTGAACGGACAAGGGAACTGCATCGCGCTAATGTAAAATATTTTTTAAAAACAAATGGTCTCTAGTTACATATGTACAAATATTATTTATGAGTGACACCATTTCGTACGTGTAGCATACTTGAGCAACGCTAGCAATACTAAACAGGAATATTTAATAAAGGCTAGAAATAGTCAATAACGAAGTCCAGTTTTTATATTTAAGAGGAAAAATCTTTCTTATTGACTTATTTATTTTTATGAAGCTTATGAACACCGACATTTTCGCCTATTTTAACTGATATTTATTTTTCTTACACGCATATTACGTTTCTTTTGACGATCTCGAGTTGCACTCTGCGACCAAATGTGATACAGAATATGTTGGGATACAAAATGTATTGGGAATATTGTTGTGGAATTACTCGGTTTAAATATTTGCTTGGCAATCATGCCCAGGCAATAGTTTGGCAATAAACTACAAGTTTCTTTCCAGCAACAATCAAAAGAAATTTACTGATGCAACACAACCTGTCACCGAGAGTTTGAATTTGAACGACTCGGATGAGGTTGACAGCAGTTACACCACTGAAAAATTAATCCTACGAAACACCACAGCCAATTTCTTTACGAGAAAAAGCCAAGTCAACATTTTTGAAACAATGTCGATAATGAGAAGAAACATTTCATATTTAATGCGCTGTCAAAGTTTTCACAGAGAAGATAGTTCATTCTGAGAAAAATTGGCTAGGGATTGAGAGCATATATAAAGAACCAATTTAAAAATATTCTTTTTTTTTTTGTCGGTGAATGTAAGGACATGGCTGCCCTAAAAAGTGAACGTATGAAAGGCACTCACACCATATCAAACTATAAACACTCCCGAACTCAAATATAATTACTATGAACTAGGCTTACCGACTACACTAGGCAAATAGACTGTGACAAAATTATCTTTGTACAGGTAAAATAATGTTCCCGAAGTCCTTAATTTCAACAATTCTGTTCAAGGAAATCAAACCAAAGACTTGAGTGCTCTTGAAATCCACAAAATAAAGAGGCTTTACAAGAATCAACAACTTAGTTGCTCTTCATATCCACAAAATAAAGAGGTTTTACAAGAATCAACAACTTAGTTGCTCTTCATATCCACAAAATCAAGAGGTTTTACAAGAATCAACCCCTTGGTTATCCTTAAACCCCGTAAAATCAACAGGACTCCAAAACATCGTACAGATTTTGGCAGCCGAAGTCCTTGGCACATCGTGATCGTCCAAACGACCGATTTGACACGAGATGCGTACTGAGCTTTCCTTCAACCATTCACATGCATTATGTACAGTACTCGGATCATTATCTTCAAATTCTCAGGTATAGCGAAGTCCAACTAATTATACGATAAACTAAAAAAGATCACAGACGAGCCGGCAAAGGCGACTTAAATTACGTAAAATTTACATTATTTAACGACTAATTTACAATGGGGCACGAACATCATTTCTGCATTCTTTATGTCTGTAAAGCGTGTCAATTTGAGCGCGTTCATCACGCGAGGCAAAAACATTGAATGCAATGAGAGAGCGTCCAATAATAGAGACGGTAGGGGCGTGAACCTGTGAAAGGATTCTTGACTTTTTGAAGTGATACGCCCAAATTGAAGGCAACGCATTTAGTTAGGTGGTTGAATGACATTCGCAGAGCAAGAGGCATTGACTCTACAAGCACAAATAGATACGGTACTTATTCTGTAGCAAGCCGAAACTTTACAGAAAATAAAGCGATATTTACACGGTAGTCTCGCTTCTTGGAGGAGGAGCACCATGGCCAGGCTGTATGCTGTTGTATCCTCGAGATAAATCGTTATAATATTCATGGGAAGGTTCGCCATTGTGGAGGTGCTGGTGTTGCTGTGGGTTCCGTTGATGATGCGGGACCCCGTTATGGTACGGAGCAGAACTGCTTTGAGAGCTGCTGGGACCGCTGGAACCAGTGCTGCTGTACGAGGGCAAACGACTGTGAGGTTCAATGACCGGGACTCCGACAGTTTGGATCCCAGAAGCGGTGGTCATTGGGCCAAACATGGGGCTGCCGTTCCGCAAGCCGTTCGGAAAGTTCGAAAAGCTGCCCCCGTTGGCAGTGGGTGGGATTCCGGGGAAATTGGGATCCGTGGGAGTGGATGGGTTGGAGGGAATCCTGAAAGTGTTCATGTCCGAGACGGTACGGGGGAAAGCACAGAAGTTGTTGGGGTCTGACGTGGAGGTCGGGAAGTAAGGGTCCGTGGGAGTGTGGGGCTGGGACGAGTGGGAGGATCTTTGGGATTGTCTCCTTCGAGAGGAATAGAGCTGGGATGGATGTGTGATAGGGGGATACTCCCCATAGCTTCTGTGTTGTACGCCATTACGAGGAGGCATGTTCGACCCAGAATGAGCGGCCGCAGCAGCTGCTGCAGCGTTCGCAGCAGCAACGTTGCGTTTATTCATCACGTGATATTCTGGGTTATCCATTGCTATTTGTTTCTTCAAGTGGCCGTTGTTTTTCAGGTGCTTGTAATAGTCTGATGCTTGTTGTGTACCAGCTGAAACAAAGAATGAAGCAAAATGAAAATTTTTTGTACGCAATCATCATAAAATCAGCAATATCTAGAGATTCGTTCACTCAAACCGAAGAAACGTTCAAATTAAAATCTCTAAAAAACACTGAGATGCAATGATGAAAATCACAAGTACAAACACAATTCAAATTAAATGTAAATTTACTAATTCAATTAGAAAATTGTTTTGACACTTCTCAGCGTAACAGAACAACATCTCTAAGAAGGATAGCTTCCCGCTTGCTAAAGTAAACCTTCCGATTAATAGTCCACTCAAGGTGGGATAACATACAAGCTGCAGAGGTCAATACCACCCGTAAAGCAAATTATTTGGTTAAAACAGTACTCCAAAAGAGAATAGAATACACGAGACAGACTTCAATATCTCTCTTTAGAACACGGGTTCCCAACCTTTTTTTTGCCCCGCACCTCTAAAGAAATCTAATTCGAACCTCGCACTCCCTGATATAGAAATGCCAAAATCTAGCCAATATCCTATTAGTTACCTGGACTTTCCTCGCATCACCTGAAATAAAACCGCCGACAAATAGCCAATATCCTATTATCTACTTGGACTTTCTCACACCTCCTGGAATATCATCTCGCACCGCCTGGGGGTGCGAGAACCCCAGGCTGAAAACCCTGCTCTAGAGTTAACATTCCCATTTGCAGAAGCACCAAGAATAATACCTTGTGCGATACAGAGTTCAACATCCCCTCCAGAGTACACCTCCAAATTCCCAACAGCCATGAAAAACAACTCACATGATGCCGAGTCCAACAAGTCCATGTAATGCTGATGGGAAGAGTTGACGGTGGATGCTGGTGGCTGCGTGGATGGCATCAAGTAGTCATCCTCGTCAACAGGCAGGTCGAGACGGACGTTGCCCACCCAGCCGTAGCCGGGCGGGTGGCTGTTCACATCCGAGTCTGCAGACGGGCTGTTCTCGAAGCAGTCATCGTCACCCATCTCACCATCTGGCGGGCACAGTTGTGGCATTTAGAAATTTACGCTGGAGTCATTTTTGCAGTTTGATTGGAATTATTCACAGTATGTGAATGAAAATCATTTGTGGATTTTCATTAGAATCATTCATGTATGTAAATGCGAATCATTTTTGAGTTTTAATTAAAATCATTTTTGAGTTTTAATTAAAATCATTTTTGAGTTTTAATTAAAATCATTTTTGAGTTTTAATTAAAATCATTTTTGAGTTTTAATTAAAATAATTTTTGAGTTTTAATTAAAATAATTTTTGAGTTTTATTTAAAATCATTCTTAAATTTTTACTAGAATCATTTTAAAGGTTAACTAGAATCATTTATTAATTTAATGTGAAATAATCTACTGACTTAAGTTATAATCATTCACAGACATAAAATAGAATCTTTTACATATATAAATAAGAACCATTTTTAAATTTAAATTTGATCAACTAACAGGCTTAAATTAGAACAATTTAGAATTAATTAGATATTTAGAACAGCGTTACCGATAAATGTAGTGTATTGTTCTTTAGGAGTTATTTGTAGAGTTATATTAGAACCTTTTATAGATTTGTGCATAATTAAATCATACTAAAATTACAGAAGTGATGGTGGTTGTATTTAAATTAGAATTATTTCATTCTTTCTTAAATCCTATGAGAGGTCGTGAATGTTTCTGTCATTTATGAAATGTTTTTTACACATAGAAAGTTACTTTAATATGGTAGATTAAAACTCCATTCTACACATAGGAAGCTACTATTTCATTTTAGACTAAAACTCTATTCATCTCTAGAATAAATTTTCAAGTTTGAGCCTTTCACCAGAAATGGAAGGCGACTCTGAACGTTTAATTATGAAGCGGCTTGTCCTTTAACAATATATAAGATTGTATCTCATGCATACAGTTTTAAAATCGATAAATTTTCTTTCGATATGAAAAGCCTCGTAGTAAATGCCTCATTTTCTGTGCATTATGCCGCTCGAACCTTAAACAGGTCGTTCTAGTACACCAAGAAGAAAATGTATTTGAAATGAATAATTCTTCATCATTATCGTCATGGATCATAGATGAAAACGTTCAAACGAATTGCAGTTAAGCCTTCAGATAAAAAAGTTAAAACAAATTGCAGTTCAACATTTAAATATTACTGGTATTGGAGAGAACGTTGTATTCACGAATGTGAGACAAAAAACTACAATTACACAGACTTACAAAAATAGCCACGGAATGAAGCTACCCATTTGATAAATGAGCAATAATTATTGTTCCTTTTAGTGAAGCTTTCTTTTCATATCTGCCTTATATGCCCACGGTAAATTTTGGGAGAAATTCAGTACAAAACTTAATCTCGAATATTTCTATTGCATTTAATTAAATATCGAAGTCAAAACTACTCAGGGATAGTAAGCGTCTAATAGTCAAAGTAGTTCTTAGAAAGACGGAATTGAATTCCAATCCAGTAGCTATAGATAAAAGCAAAGCCATAGTCCAGACGAACACTACACAACATTAATTTGCAAAATTAGATTTGTTTCAATACAGAGAATACCTTACCAGAGTGGTTTTATGATTATTTTAAAGGCACACAATGAAATTTGTGCACAAAAATTGAAAGCAGTGAAGGAGGATGAGCAAGTGTGTCAGTCAGCGCAAATGTTCACGAAGCCAATAATGAGGAATACGAGTACAAAATTTTTGCTAAGCTCAGATCATGACCCATTTTGAAAACATTGGAAGACTGCACCTCTTTCCCAGCAATTTAGAGTAATCCACTGAAAACAAAACGTTACCGCTACGATTCCTTGACAACTAGAAAAGGGAACATCAAAATACAGAACATGCAGCCAAGAGAAAATCTACTCAAGATACGCGGTCAACAAAAAGGATGAATACTGGTTACACACACGCGAACTACTTGATAAATTTACCAGAACAAACCTTCAAAAAGAGATTGCAAAGGGTCAACGCAATACCGGATCGAAACTGAATCTTCTCGAGCATTGGGAGGCAGATCGATCTTGATGTTTCTCAGATTGAAGTATTCCTGCTCTATGTGCAAGTTCTGCCTATTCTGTGGTGACTCAAAGGAATGTGCAAGTCCCTGACCCTGCCCATACATGTAGTGGGGCAACGTACCATACGGGGTTGGATGTTTTTTAACTGGAGTTATTGGTTCCGACGATGTTGAGGAAGTCGTGTTCGGAACTGCGATGCCGTACTTTGGTTGTAGGTATTCTTCGGCTGCCATCAGAATGCCGTCCCCCCCAATGGCAGACGAGAGCGACCTAATGAGTTCTCTCTCGTCTTGAGGAGTGTACGATGGCAGACGCATTAGTTTGTCACCAGGAATTACTAAAAATCGACCAGGGTCTCTGGCCATCTTCGCGAATTCGTCGGTCAGTTCTTTGAAGGTGGGTCTTCCTTCTGCCTCCAAAGTCCAGCACCGGATCATTATCATGTAGACGTCAATGGTGCAGATGGTAGGTTGTGGGAGACGTTCACCCTTCTCCAGAATGTCTGGGACTTCACGGGCTGGAATTTCATCGTACGGACGACCGCCATACGTCAAGATTTCCCAAACAGTGACTCCTGTAACGAGGAAACAGAGTTAACAAAATCTTCTGGAGATAACCTGTCACAAATAAAACCTCAATTCGAAAAATCATTCTTCGTTCGATCAAAAATTATGAAGCTCCTTAATTTCCGGAAAAAGTGGTTTCAAATTTGCCGAAGTCATTTATACCAAAAGCGTCTTCACTGAAGTTAGTATATCGGCTTGATGTAGATCATTGCGCCGTACAAGTCAGCACCTAAAATAAACTTCGTCAGGAACCAAACAACAGAGCAGTAAGGAACTGTATTTCCTGAAATAATCTACTAACGAATCATTAGCATCTTAAAATCAGAAGCCAAGGGATGATAGAAATACATTCTAATGAGCCAAGCAAGTGAAAAGATCGCGGTCAATTGCTTGGAATACAACTTAGACAGGCAAACGAACACGCAAACTCACCAAACGCCCACACATCCGATTTATGCGTGAATATTCGATGCTGTATGCACTCCAGAGCAAGCCACTTGATAGGCATTTTCCCTCCAGCTGCCTTGTATTCTTCCTCGTTACTTTCGAGCAGCTTGGCGAGACCGAAATCGGTGATCTTGACGCAAGTTGGGGTCTGAACGAGGACGTTTCGCGCAGCGAGGTCGCGATGGACAAGTCGACGCTCCTCTAGGTAGCTCATGCCCCTGGCGATCTGCGTGCACCAGTTGAGCAGGGGCTTCGAGCCGATCTGATCAATACGAGGGCACATCAGTTAAAATGATCCATCAAATTTTTAATTTGGTCATATATTAGAAGTCAAGAAAAACATGTCGTTTACAAAACCTTAGAACTTCGATTGTCGTTGCAGAGAATGCGATGGCGTGAAAGATTCAATATTATCCCCGCAATAAAAATTTGAATTCGTGTTTAAAATGAGTGAAACAATGAAAGATATGCTCAGAAATTTGTTTATCTTTATCGCTCATTTATCAGTAATAGAAGGATCAGCTAAAATAAGTACAAATGAGATTTCTTCAACAGAAAAATTTAGTACGCTAAATGTGCGTTTGAAAAGCATGAAAGTGTTCAAGATGGTTGAAAATTTGTAGCTGCGATTTTAGGTCTCTCACAGGCGCAACCGCAGAGCGTGGTATGAGGTACAGTACAGTACAGTACATATGTATGTCAATATGAAGTAGAAGAGTTATTTCACAAGAAATAGGCAAAAAATACAATGAGTGATAGAAATCTACAATTAGTACGTGTAGAACAGGTCTTTAGAGCCTTTTAATAAGATTCTGCTAGTCTGAAACAGCAAGATGTGAGACAATAAACAAAACACATCAAACCAATGAAAAAAATCACATAGCATTTTTATTTCGAAAAGTCACGGTTCACATTTAGGCTCACAAATCATAACAAATTAATTATAACCAATTTAAAGTTGCTAGCCATAACGTAATCCCAGTCGTTGGTCAGCAGGCAATTCAGGGTGGCTGGCTATAAAATAACCCCAGTTGTTGGTTTGGCAATTCAGAATGACTAGCGGGGAGATGATCACACTTGTGAGAAAGCGGGCAATTCAGAATGACTAGTGGTGAGATGATCACACTTGTTAGAAAGCAGGCAATTCAGAATGACTAATTGTGAGATGATCACACTTGTGAGAAAGCATGCAATTCAGAAAGAGTGGCTGGCTGGCTGTAAATTCAACAACTGGCTAACCCAGCTGCCAGTCAGCAGGACCCAAAGCGCTACCTTATCTCTGTTGTTGCGGACGTAGTCGAGCAGGGCGCCCAGCGGCATGAGCTGCGTCACCATCATGATCTGGGTGGTCATGCACACCGCCAGCAGCTGCAGCAGGTTCGGGTGGTCCACACTCGCCATGATGTACGCCTCTTCCAAGATCTCACGACTTACATTCGTGTCTGTGCCTGCAAATGAGTGTTCATTTTAGATGCGATTGCTTTTGTAGATATTGTCAGCTACATGAATTCCGAACGTGGGTAAGCTATCAATGTTTTAATTGCAGAGTAATATTGGCTAGCGGGAATTCCATGCATTGAAAAAATATCTATGCTTTAATTGCAGAGTAAACAGGTACTTTTTCGCTGGTATGTTTCCTATTTGTTTGTAATACAATACTATCGTCTATTTTCTGTATAATTTCCTTTTTAATGTAAATGACTACCTTAAATATTTCTGCAGAGCTAACCATTCTTTACAAGGTTTTGATTAGCTCAAAAAGCAGTCAATTCATTTTTCACAGAAAAGGCAGGTACAATGAATCACATTTCACACAGGATGGTTCCACATTTTATAGGGATGGACACACGTAGTGTGTTCTTCCTCTTCCAAATTACAATAATTGCTACTGCAAGTGCGCAAAAAAAAACTTTCGTTCGATCAGTAAAATCATTGGTCTGAGAAGCAACAACTCCGAGACAACAGATGGAGTACTGCTAAAAGCGCACATGCAATAAATGAAAAGAGCAGCACTCTCCTAATAATCGGTCACCTTACAATTTAGCTCTTTAGGCCCCTTTTTATTATTGTTTCCATTACTCGACAAAATAAGCATTAAGTCTTCTTCGACTCCCAATTTTTCAAGCAACAAATCGAAAGCAACAACTCACCTTCTCTGAGAACCTTGATGGCAACAGGGATTTTGACATTCTCTCCATCAGGGACCCAGACCCCCTTGAACACGGTCCCGAAGGCTCCGTACCCAAGGATGCTTCCTTTTCGCAGCTCTGCCTCTTTCACGATTCTGAGTTTCGCCAAGTTTGGCTTAATGTTGGTAGGTTTCAAGGGCTCGTTGTCGTCAAAAGGCATCATGCTGATAGTCATCTTCATTGCTGCTTCCTTTGTCTTGCTCCTCTGCCACCAGATATAGCAGAAGACAGACACAAAGATGCCGAACAAGAAAATGCAACCAACGATCCCTCCAACGACAGCGGGAAGACTTTCTTCGTCTCTGCAAACGAAAGATGAACATCAGATTACCATTAATAAGACACTGGATGTAAATCGAGAGAGTAATTCACATTTGGTTAATACAATAAATTATCACAACACGTGGGTAAAAATTAGTGACCGAAAGAACTTCCCAGCTTGCTTTTACACAGGCTCACACACAAATAATCTAGTGTTTGTTAGGTTTGTTTTGAACTGAATGATTTGCATGAGTTTTCTTTGTTATACCTCCTCGATGGTTCTCTCCAGCACACTAAAGAGTACGAAGTACCCAACATTAGTAACTGACGTGGCATCACAATGACAATAATGTGAGTTTTACAATATGATAGAATAAGAATACAGCAATACGAATTTCGCGAATACGTAGATTTACATCGTAAATGTTTGGAAACAAGGTGAGAATGATGCCCAATCCGATACAACAGATGGAGTACTGCTAAAAGTGCACATGCAATAAATGAAAAAAGCAGAACTCTCCTGAAAATCGGTTACCTTACAAATTAGCTCATTAGGCTTCTTTTTATTATTGTTTCCATTAAACAACAAAACACGCATCAAGTTTTCTTCGACTGCCAATTTTCCAAATCGAAAGTAACACGATTTTCTCACTACCGGTTCATTAATTCGAATTCAGAGTTCAGATTGATTCTACCATTGATAAAAAAAAAGCTCAAAACAAGGCTTTTTTCCTGACATCGATTCAACAACATTGAACACAGGCCTGTGAGAAACAACAGCTAGCAAAATGGTTTGGGGGCAAATTCTATCAGCCAATCCGTCAAAAAGAAGGATCGCAATTGGAGCCACAGTAAGGGTCAGAAATTCCATCAACTCACAAGAAGAAGGGAATGGGACCTGTACTACAACGCAGATGCCAACAACAAACTCACAAGAAGAAGGGGATGGGGTCGGTGCCACAGTAAGGGTCGGAAGCGTCTTCAGGGAATATTTTGTATGGCAGGTCAGGAGGGCAGTTGGCAGAGCAGTTGAACCTGGTGCGGTTGGTGCCTGGTAGAGGGTCCAGGTAGATGCGGTAGTTGCGGCACGCGTTGCACTCCGACACAGTCGGGCCCGAGCACCCAGATGCACATTCTGACGAACACTGTGGAAAACAGTTTGATGAACAAAACTAAAAAGCATGGAACCCAGGTGAACATCCTGAAGAACAGTGGGAAGAACAGTCTAATGAACAAAGATAAAAAAACGTGGAACGCGGTGGTTGTGTCCATTGCAAAAACTTGCCGTTGTATTTATTTATGATGAGAATCTTAAGCATGACATAAAATTGCCAAACGATGATTAGATAGTGAATACTCTACCTTCAAGCTCGAGATCATAACATCGCTTTCAAATGCCAAACGATGATTAGGCTGGGACCACTCTACCTTAAAGTTCGTGATCATTATATCCTAACTCTCAATTACCAAATGATGATTAGGCTGTGACTATTCTACCATAAACCTCGCGATCACATCGTAATTTTGAATAGCCAAACGCTGATTATGCTGCGATTACTCTACCTTATAGCACTCGTGATCATAAAATTGATTTCAAATGCCAAACGCTGATTAGTCTGTGAATATTCTACCTTAAACCTCCTGATCAAATCATAATTTTCAAACACCAAACGCTGATCAGGCTGCGACCACTCTACCTTATAGCACTCGTGATCAGCGTTTTGAAAAGGCAAACTATGGAAATTATCTACCTTGTTGCACTCGGGATCGTAACATTGTTTTCAAATGGCAAACTACAAGAATTATCTACCTTGTAGCACTCGTGGTGTTCCTCGTCAGCGTAGTGGTCGTCCGGGCAGCGCTCCTCGCACTGCTCGCCGCGCTTGTAGAGCAGGCATTCGTGACACACGCTCGTGTGGAAGCCGTAGGCCGTGCAATTCTTGCACCGCGGGTGGCACTTGCGACAGATGGTTTTGCCAGCCATTCTCTGCAGGTCTCCGGTCTCCTGATGGACGACCCACTCCGAGAAATAGCCGTCAGGACAAGACTCTTCGTCTCTGAGGCAAGTTTCCACTTCGAGGTTCTCGTTGATGATCACCTTCTCGCAAGAAATGCAGCCTCGAGGACCGATGTTGTTCTCAGGTCCTCGGCAACCCTTCACGCAGTTCTGGTGGCACATTTTGCACTCGCCGCTGTCGTTGAATTTGGTGTCGGGGCAGCGGGCGTAGCAAAATGGGCCATCTTTGACGTTCTTGCAAGCGGTGCATTGGCTTGAGGATGGACCTGTGCAGCCTCCTTCGCATTCTTCGTGGCACAAACTGCACATGCCTGACTCTTTTTCGTACATGCCAGGCTCATTGCAATTATTTACGCACTTATCATGCAGCTTGAAGTTCCTGCAACTCAAACATTCCTCAGGTCCAGCGCCCCAACAACCGTCGTCACTGCACTCTTCATGACACACGAGTCCCAGTTCCTTGCACTCATTGTAATTGCGGTTATTTTCCAACAAAAGAGCGTCTTCGTCTTGCTCTTTCACCAGGTTCTTCCAAGTCATGTTGGCAGCAAAGCACAAGTCCTTGTTCTCAAGAATATACACCTTTCCTGCTCGTATTCTTTTCAGCGATCGCAAATTCAAGCTCTGCAGAGACGTTTTCACGATATACAACGCTGAGAAATACTCGGTCAAATCTCTGCCACCAATAGTTTCCAGATTCCTCAGGAACGACAAGTTCGTGAACTCACGATGAGACGCCTGAATGTTAATAAATCCAGTGACTTCGGTGAGAGTACTGAAGACTTCCAGTTCTCGCGGATGCATTTCAGGGAGCTTCTCACCAAAAGTAAAGTCATCATGGACCTGCTGGAAGCCATCGAACGAGTGATCCAAAATGGTGAGGGAACCTTCAAGGATGGTGCACCCAGCAAAATCTTGAATATTTCCAGCATGGACGTCATCTGTAGCAACGCAGGTCTTCGGGCACGGGCCGTTGCATGGCACGCATTCTCCGTTCACGGCCCGGAATTTGGGCGGGCAGGACCGGACGCAAGCCCCGTTGTCTTTCAAGAGGTGCTCCGGGCAGTCCTTGACGCATGTGGCCCCGTAAGCGTATTTGCCATTAGGGTTCGTCTCCCAGGAGTAGGTGATGGTGTTGTACCGCTGCATCGCTGGACACTCTTGCTTGCACTCGCCATCGTCGTAAAAGTTGCGGCAAGCCTGAGGGAGGGAAACGTTTGAGTTCAAGCCCCAAGAAGAAAGAGTTGCGACAAGCCTGAGGAGGGGTAAACGTTCAAATTAAAACCCCAAGAAGACCACGAAAACATATTTAACACTTTGACAGCAATTGGTAAAATTAATGTTCAATACTCAATTAAAATTTAAAGTTAATTGTAGAAAGTAGTTTTGAAAATAGCAAAGATTAATTGGACCGTGCCTTTATTTAGCTTCAACTAAGTATTGAGGAAAATTGAGTGTGTAACTACTGGTCGGTCAACAGCTTCATAAAAATCCCCTCCGTGGTCACCGGTGGCTCAAGTTGCAGTCAAAGTGTTAAGGTTAAATTTTTTGGTTCATACATGATGGGTAATACAAATCGCATAGCATTTTGGCTGACTTTAGCGTCGCTTAAGCAGAACAAACAAAGATTGTCATCAGCAGGAAAAAATGTTTGAAAACACATTAACAGTGGTTACCAACACGAAAATGTGAGATGAGGTCATCGCTCCATGAATGGAAATAGATAACAATATAAAAAATAAAAAAGTTGCATCAGACACCACGAGAAGACCACGTTCATACATATAACGAGTTACGTCTAGCGAGACAGAACAAGCAAAGACCATTAGAGTTGCACTTTCGAATTCAGGTACAAGTGGCCCACTACAACAGCCGTAAAATACATATCTATGCAATAAAGATACTTGGACAGTAAAACTCAAAGTTCCCTCAAAGGAGAGCAGTAAAGTTTTTGTGCGCAAATGGCTGTTCTGAAATGACGTGGTCATTTTTCGTCTTCTCTTCGGAGCTCCTCCGAGATGCAAGGAGAGAGAATTTTTACGCTAATCGTCTACACACATTTTCTTTAATATCGAAAATGGGAAGTCAGGTGGTACCATATATTTCTAGTTTAAGTTCCTCGTGTTAAGAAAAGGAAGCCATTAATGTCTTTTTATTCGTGTCACACCATAAAGAAGGAGAAAACTATTCACAACACGTGTGAAAGTCTCGTAACGTAGAAATTGGACATTTCATGAATGTTGTAAGAAATCTAAAAACATTATAGAACACATACGAGCAGTAGATGTTATGCCAAATCTGACCAATATAGACAGAGATAAACCATGAATGTTACTTGACATGGCAGAGAAGTAAGCCATGAATGTTATGCCATGTCTAGCAGCACAGGCAAGAGGCACGCCACGAAAGTAATGCCATGTCTAGCAACACAGGCAAGAGGCACGCCACAAAAGTAATGCCATGTCTAGCAACACAGGCAAGAGGCACGCCACAAAAGTAATGCCATGTCTAGCAACACAGGCAAGAGGCACGCCACAAAAGTAATGTCATGTCTAGCAACACAGGCAAGAGGCACGCCACAAAAGTAATGCCATGTCTAGCAATACAGGCAAGAGGCACGCCACAAAAGTAATGCTCGTAGCGTAATGGCAGGTGCGGCAGTCCGCCCCCTCAGCGCAGGTAAGGACATTGCATGCCGCTGCGCCTGCTCACACAGCGCCATCAAGTCCTTAAAGGCAAACAAGGCTTGCTCGAGTCATCCAGCTCGCAGATCCGTCGTAGTTGCTAAGAAACCTTACGCCCAGCTACACTCTCTGACCCAGTCGCGCTTGTGCGGGCGGAGGGAGAAAGAAAGCAGAGCGAAATGCATCATATTGAGAAGCCTCTCCGCCTTAAACGCGTGTTGTGAATGTGAGATGTAGTGAATGCAGCGACGGAGTTACTTTAAATTTTCGAGGCGAGTTTAAATTTTTTTTTTATTCTTGTTAGAATCGTTGAAGGTGATGACAAAAAATTCAAGACAGCCTTGAAAATAGACGTAGGAAGACCTGCCGAGTGCGATTAATTAAAGGAACACACAACGGACGGCTACACGCGGCGTGGGAGGGACTCGGGCAAGTAAGTTCAGTAAACGAAGCCGGCTTTCATGTATCCTATATACGGGCTTTCCCCAGAAAATTTTTATGAAACCTGAACTTCAGCATTAGTCCTCATTTGAGAACCAAGGTTGAGATGTTGATTTAAACTTGACGAAAATGCGCATTTGGCGCTTTAGTTCACATGAAAAAAATGGGGAGATAAAATAAAGGTATCAAAGTAAGAGCACTAGGCATGCTACTATAGAGTTAAGTTGAGGAGGTCATTTAGTGTAGCGTAGGACAGCAGGAAAATGTCCATCACATGTATGGCCGTAAAAAAGGAGTAAAAGCTTCGGCATAACACCATTACAGGTGCGTGATATCAAAGAAGAGCTACCATACTGGGCTAGTTGAGTTAGTCAGTGAAATACTTTATGCAGGAGATAAATCTGGTTCGCTGTTCATCACAAGAAGTTTTGATGTATCTAATTTTGTGCTACAATATCAAGAGCATCTGAGCCTCTTTTCCTCGGTTGCAAAATTTACATTCCTTCCTCATGCTAGCGCAATTTTATTCCATGCGTAATGTGACGGTTCATGAAGATTTTTTATAAATATTAAGAGTATTCACATGCTACCCTATTCAGCATTAAATATGGACGAACGCGTAGCCATTCAGCAACAGAAGCGAAAAAACTATTAAAAGCGAAACGCAACAAATGAGACAGTGGAAGCTCTTACTCTGACACAAACCTTTCCTACGAGAGAAATATGCAAAACTCACATGCAACTCATCTAAAGAAGTACGAGCACTAACAAACAAAAAAGATGCCTTGAGAACAAATTAATTGCCACAGTAATTCCATCTCTCAATCGCCCTCCTCTTAAAAAAGATTTCATTGAAGAAGTTATCAATTCAATAAATCATTATTTTCTACGTTCTAAACATCCAGTTAAAAACAAATGCTTCAAGAATAAACACCCAGATGTGGCATTTAAGAGATCATTAATCGTAAGTTAATTCAAGCCACCCGAGCCTACATAAAATGTTCCCAAGTGAAGACGGCGGAAGCCACCTTTTAATATGGAATTAACAGAATCTATGCACAATGCGAGTCACTACACCCTGCGTATACAAACAAGATTGAAAAAAGTCTATGGAAGAAGATAACAATTGAAAAACAAAATAATAGGTGCTGAAAAAACAGTGAACCGAAAAACGACAATCCGTAACAAAGAGAAAACCTTTTTATCCCTAAAAACGGAAGGTCAAACAAATCATCAGTTCAAGACCTATCATCTAATTAAGAGCATCCCCAGAGATAAAATGGTCATCATTCGCAGAGGTCATTACAAGAGCATTAATTCCAATAGATGCAATGGTCGTCATTCCCAGAGGACAGAAAGAGCGTTAATTTTCATAGGTACAATGGACATAAAGAGCATTTATTCCCATAGAAATAATAGTTTCATTCTCAGAAGACATTAAGAGCATAAATTCCCACAGATGCAATGGTCGTCATTCCCAGAGGACATTAGGAGCATTAATTCCCATAGACACAATAGCAGTTTGCGGCAGGGTGGAGAGGAAGTTAAGGTTAATGTTAACAAGAAGCGAGGTCGGGACACGAAGGCGGCCTGCGACCTCCAAGGCTTCAGGAGCTGAGGCAAGCAAGGGAAGAAGCCAACGTCATTTGACTGGAGCTCATCCACGTGAGCAATATCAATACAGTGCGAGACAGCGCCAGCAATATCAATCAGTAAGAGATAGCGTTAGTAATAGCAGCGACACTAGTAGCAGCTGCAGTCAAACAAACCCAGCAACACTTGGACGATCAGCAACATAACTATACAGAAACTCAAGCAGCAACACCAACATTATCAGCAACAACAAAACCAGGAACAACAACACCAGCAATACCAACAACAACCACCGCAACAACACCACCACCAGCACGAGGCAGCCGACTGTGAAGGTCAGCTACCCACATTGCAGCAGCTCTGAGTTCCTCAGTCTCCCCAAAGCCCCATTCCAGCACCTTCTCCACCCCACCTCAGTCCCCTGTTCCTCCCCAGCCCGCGCTCTCCTCCCCTTAGCGTGACAACTACGTGCACTCATGCAACCGTCGCCATGTTCCTCTTTAACCGTCTCTTTTGGCGCCTCATTAACCGTATTTTTGGCGCCTCTTTAACCGTCATTTTATAGCGCCTCTTAAACAGTCATTTTTTGGCGCCACTTTGACCGTCATTTTTTGGCGCCTCTTTGACCGTCATTTCTTGAAGCCTCTTTAAACGTCTTTTTTGGAGCCTCTTCATCCGTCTTTTTTGGCGCCTCTTTGACCGTCATATTTGAAGCCTCTTTAAACGTCTTTTTTGGCGCCTCTTCAACCGTCATTTTTGGCGCCTCTTTAACCGTCATGCCAACAAACTGAAATCCATTCCTTCGCGCCCATACACGCTCATGGTGGACGGTAGCTAATGTTATTACTATATTCACCCTAAATTTGTCGCTCTCAAATCAAGTCATGTGGACACGTAGAAGTGATGTAACCGTCATGCTGCGTTGTGAAGTTAACATGTGGATTTAGTCCCACCCCCATACTTACGAAGGGCCAGCCAGCGCCGCAAAATCGAAACAGGTTTTCTAATTAATAAATGAATGAGATGACTGAATTATGGTCATAACCATGCGCGGCATGAATAGTAATAATAGCGCCACGGCACCTTTACGGCAAAATAATTACGGAAAAATAACTAACTAAGGCACGCTGATTTCGTAACTAACTGTTCCTCCTAAGCGAGTCGGGGAAAATTACGCGATACAGCGTTAGCTTCATCAGGAAATGCTCCAAGCGTGTACGCGGTCCTCCGACAGCCTTAAGAACTGAGGGATCATTCTTTAATGCAAGATTTCCGGCGACGATGGCAAGAAAACCATGGAAAAAATTTCCGATTTGTCGAGGGAGACTTCGCGGAACATTTCAATTTACGAAAGTGGAACGAAATGAGAATACTTGTAACGAAAGCATGCTAGTCCATTTCACTTCTTTTGTAAGAAACATTGATGGCCTCTTCAAATCATTTATGAGACTGGCAAAAAGATTTAACAATTATAATGTGAGCAATAAAAAATTGGCCACACGGTAGTTTTCTTCATTTCTTGAAATGTTCTGAGGGTCAATGCCTTGAAATGAAAAACAAGGAAATTTCTGCTAAAATAAGTCATTAAAATGGATTGAACTTTACCATAAAACCTTTGAGAAGTCTCGTTCAAAAAATACTATAACGGGTATTGGTTTGAGCAAAACCCAAAGATCATATTCGTTGGACCTCACGGTTAAAATCTTGTGAATTTCACATCAAGTAGACACAACGAACATAGCGTTATTGCTCGGAAATAACTCTCAAGCAGATATTTTTAGGCAAGGAATGCAACGATTCATTTTCGTTCAAATTCACAACTGGAACAGAGAGCATCGCAACTCGAGTGCACACAAGACAAGCGTTCAAGGACAGCAACACCAGCAACCTTTCCAACGAATGCGACCTTCCTAGCGTATTAAATAAGTAGGTTTTATTTATCGATAACTTCTTCAACGAATTTAATAACCCTTTTTATTTAAAGCAGACTTTTCCAAGGAATCATATATATCATCATATTTAACGAAGATTTTTCTAACGAATGAAATAAGCGATTTTATGCAATGTAGACTTTTCCAACGCATCAAATAAATCATTACATGCATTGCAGACATTTCAAACAAAAGAAAAATGCCATTCCATTCAGTAGAGTATTTCCAACGCCTCAAACGAGCCTTACATGCAATTTACAATTTGTTTGTTTGAATTTTTTCAACGAGTTAAATAAATCATTGTGTTAAATCGCAGACATTTCCAACAAATGATAGAAGCCATTACATTCAAAGAGATTTTCAAACAAGCCAATACACGGAGATACACAGAGGACACTCAGCAAACACTCAAGCCACTACACACAGATATACAAAGGACACTCACCAAACACTCGCTCTGTGTTGGCTCAAGATGATGGAAAAACTGAAATGCTGTTCATTCACACTGACACGTAAATGAGCAATTAACCTATCTTATACCCCAATGGGCAGTGAACGTGTTAAACAAGCCACTACGTATAGATGACACTCACCAAACACTCGCTCTGCGTAGGTCCGGTGCAGCCTCCGGCGCAGAAGAGATGGCAGCAGTCACGGGGCCCCTCGTCATAGCACCTGCCGGCGTGACACTGGGGCGAGCAGGTCAGTTTGCTGAACTTCTGGCAGTTCTCGGGACCCTCGCCCCAGCACCCCTTGAGGCAGGACTCGTGGCATGCGCATGTGCGCTCTGGCTCCGTGAAGTTGTACACGAACACGTGGTCCACGGCCGGGTCGCTCATGATCTCCTTCCACACGATGGTCGTGATGTGGCACAGGTTGTAGTTGTTGAACAGGCCCACCGTGCCCTCCAGGATGTCTGTCAACAAAATTTGGGAGTTTCGTTGAAATTTATAATGAAACTTTTGTGGTGATAAGTGCATGTTTCGTTGAAATTAAGGTCAACATTTTTGGGTGATAAATGCCAAGTTTTGTTGGAAATATTGATGAAACTTTCCTGGAGACAAGCACAAGTCTAGTTGAAAATAAAGATGAAACTCTCCTGGTGACAAACGCCAGTTTCGTTGAATCAGGATGTCCATATCACAAACATAACTCGATCTTTGATGCCTTGTAATAATTTAGGAAAATACTTCAAATCACTAAATTAAATACAATACAAAAAAAACTAATGTCACTAGAGTTCAACTTGAAATACGAAAATTCACCGTAATTCCCTCCATAATTTCCTGAACATCCCTCCACTAACGCTAGGGGAATTACTGCGTTTAGCCGTGCTGGTATCCCTCCACTAACGCTAAGTTTATCCCCGCTGATATCTCTCCATGCTAACGCTAAGTTTATCCCCGCTGGTATCCCTCCACTAACGCTAAGTTTATCCCCGCTGATATCCCTCCACTAACGCTAAGTTTATCCCAGCAGGTATTCCTCCACCAACACTAGAGAAATTAACAGTTTAGCCCCGTTGATATCCCTCCATCAAGGCTAGAAGAATAAACAGACTTTATCTCCACTAACGCTCGGGAATTAACAGAGCTTGACCCGGCTGATATCCCTCAACGAGCTGACACTTGCCTCGCAGAGCTGGCATTTCGAGGGTATGCATCTTGGACAGTGTGACGAGCAGGGCGAAGTTTTCGTCGTGCACAGCGAGTTTGAAGAGCGTGCGGCCGCGGATGATTTGCAGGGACGGCAACGCGATGCGCTTCACGTCCACGTGCGAGATCAGCACGTAGCCCGTCACCTGACGTGCAAATGACGAACTGAATTAAACAAGACGGCACTGACATTTTCAAAACACGACCACGCCCTCTGTTGGAGGCGTCGGGAAGTCGAGTTCGAAGGCTGTATTTTATTTTGCATTACGTAGCCTAGATACGCCCTGGTCGAAGCTCAGTTTATTAACTTGCAGCGTGATGGATTACAGGTTTTATTACCCGTGTATAATTTAATAATTAGGACTCGATGCATCAAGCTATGGATGCGTTGCTATAGATATAAATGTTCATTTTTGCCATCTTTTATTATTAATCAAAATGCAATACACTTGCAGGTAACCATTCAGGAATCTGATATACATGCATTTTAGATACAAGTACATAAGATCACAGAAAATGGATTTATACGACATATGAAACACATGCAGCATAAAAACTCGTCACTCAAACGATATAAAAATAAGTACATATAAAGTATTAATTAGATGATGTCTGAAAATGTAATTCCTATGCACTTTCATTAATTGATCATTCTGGTAAGAGTGAGGTTAACAAGAAGCATGTGTTAAAGCCGCCAGTGTAAATTACTCGAACAATAAAATCAACAACAACTCGAACAATATCAAAATTACGATATATATTGAAGTTCTGTTTGGATTTAATCGATTTCAAATAACGCAAGAGCATTTTGTCCTTCGAAGCGTAGATTAGGCAACTTAGGTTTTCCAGCTTCCAAATTATTTCAGGAAGTCAAACTAGCTTTGGTTAGATCGTCCCAACTCAAGAAGTTTGAATAAACGACAATTTAGCATTTGTTTCAGCTACAACGAAAAAAGATGGGAATCTAGAAGATTTCAACAGACTTGTTTAGGTTGAGGTTTGATCACAGGGCGTGAGCCAAAAGCCTCTATGTTAAATTCGGGGTCGTTCTTTAATTAGAGGTCGTTCTTCAATTCTGGGTCGTTCTCTAATTCTGGGTCGTTCTCTAATTCGGGGTCGTTCTTTAATTTTGGCTGTCCTTTAATTTTGGCTGTCCTTTAATTTTGGCTGTCCTTTAATTTTGGCTGTCCTTTAATTTTGGCTGTCCTTTAATTTTGGCTGTCCTTTAAATTTGAGGTCATTCTCTAATTCAAGGTCATTCTTAAATTCGAGGCGACTCTTTAAATTCTATGTTATTTTTTTGACCACCCAGTAAGAGAACTTCGCATTAAATAGAGAGACTATGAGTATCCTGGCTACAAGCGATGCCTTGATATTTAGCACTTGCCTCCCTGATGTACTGAAGGAAGGACAGGTCGAGGTTCTCGTCCTGCAGCCAGGTGAGCTCGAGGTTGCCGTCGACATAGGTGCAGTTGAGGTAGCGGTCCCGGAGGTTCCGGTAATGATGTTCCCGGTTAGAGGGCACCGACATGCGCCCGTTGGTCCCGATGCAGACTGTAAACAAGCAGAGAGGTGTAAAGTTAATGTGTTGCCATGGAGTAAATAAAGGGAAAAAATTTAGGAACTTTGTGGGTTATAAAAGTGCATGTTTTGAGTTTAGCCAAAGTAACCTTCCGTCTCAACATTCTTTAAAAACGAGCATTACTATGTTTGGTGTATGAATTTTAATTGTAATAAGTTATAAACTGTAAGCTTTCTTTAACTCCGGCTATGCTCCATTTGTCCGTGCATTGTAAATGTTTCAATGAATTAAAAATTTATCAGTCTGTCTTCGTTGATGTAATTAAACTATCTGCTGTCTCATCATCGATTGGCAGAGTTCATGTATTAAAAGACATATTTCTTTCCACAGTATATGAACTGCAGGCGACCTATAGGTGTTCACTGGTAAAATTAAAACGTAACTGCTCTAGCGGCACCAAGGAAGAATAAGAAAGTAAGAATAAACGGAAAACATGAACACTGCGAAGCTTGTCGCTCTTGCGTTTTTGAAGTCACACTTAGTAAAGCGCATCGAAGGAAACACTACACACTGACTACGAAATTCCGTTTCGAACAAAAAATTTTTTCATGTTGGAACTGTTTTCGGGTTTGCATTTGAGAGACTTGAGTTCAATACCCAAGTCTGGCTGATGACAGACACTCTGAATTCATCAACTTATTCAGTGACCTACGCCAAGCCAAATGACATGAGGCTCAAAAAGACGGAGAAATAGCCGTCAATTTCTTTTACGGAACGTTTTCACCATTTCTCCAGCATTTAAAAAAAAAAACGAATTGAGCATATTCTGAGCAAAACTTTTTGCCCATCAAATAAGAATTAGTCACCAGTTCCCTATGGAATTGAACTGCTATAAGGACAATGTTTTTGATGTTTTCACTAGTTTCTAATTGTTTACCTCTTTAAACAGTCGCATTTTGATTAAAAAATACTCTCGTATGAATGGCATCAACAAACAAAAATTCGAAGCTGAAATATAATCTCAAAGAAAATATTTCAAATCGCTACATGAATACCAGAGCCAAACAGAATTCGGCGGCTTAAAATGAAACCAACATGACCCACTTTCATTCAACGCATGAACCAGATCTCACAACACACCAACACTCAGAGTTCACATATAGGCCGAGGATAGTCGGTCATACATACCCTCATAGAAAAAACACACTTACTTCTGCCATCGAAGACCGTGCCGGAAATCACCTCGAGGGATGAGAAAAGCAGCAAAAGAAAGAAGAGTAAGCGGTGCTCAGAAGAAGGAGGGGGCAGGAGGACACGAGAGAAGGCTTTGCAGGAGTGGAACAGAAACATTGCGGGCACGAAGCTTCGTTCTGCCAACTCATCTGTTCACAGAAGCTGAGGCCTCTTGGGCCGACTGGAGAGGAGGCGTTTGGAATATTCTGCGGAGGCCAACAGCCTTCAGCGGCAGGACTGGCATCCCTACTGAGCCATGCACAGCTCCTTCTCCTCGCCTATTGTCAATTTCACGAGGTCACTGCGAGTGAAGTATTGAAGCTTATCCAAATAATTTGGTGTGTGAAGAATAAAAAGCTTAATCCAAAAAGTTGGTTTGTGACATATGGAAGCTTATCCAAAAAAAATTGAGCTTGACGAGTCCTTGAAAATTCACACTTGGAGAAGACGCAAGTTTCCGTGCGTTAACAGCTTGAAAGTCAGTCGCCCTCATAGACTTTGAGGCAGTTCACGTGGGATGGGAAAGTCACTCGCATGCACTTTTCGACTTGTACAAGAGGAAATAGATGTTCGTGGTAAATAACAATTAAAATTTTAAACTATGCAAATACTCAAAATCAAAGATAACTTGAATTAAAACAGTCGCGACGTAAAATCCTTAAAAAATGTCTGAGAATGATCAACCACTTATACCGCCTGGGGAAAAAAAATTGATATGAAAAACGAACCCAAACTACCAACTTCTTAATTTATAATCGCTAAAAAATAAAAATGCACACAATGTTTAATAAATACGGAAAATATATGAACGGAAATTCGTTGGCTGCAAAATATCGAAAATAGCTAGATTATCGCTACATGGCAGGCTTGGAAAATAGGTTATCTCTACATGGCAGGCTTGGAAAATAGGTTATCTCTACATGGCAGGCTTGGAAAATAGGTTATCTCTACATGGCACGCTTGGAAAATAGGTTATCTCTACATGGCACGTTTGGAAAATAGGTTATCTCTACATGACACGCTTGAAAACTCGCCGAGGAGAAATGCAGGCCCAAATGCAAGGGATCCCGTAAACCAAAAGAGTCCCACCTACAAAATTCGAATCCCGACTTTAAAATAATGAACCCAACTTTAGGAAGGGAAACCAACTTCAAAAAACGTAGAAGATATTATATACAATTGACAGTTAGAGCCTCCTTAACCATAACAAAGATGTTCTCAAGAGAAGAAGGAAAGAACCCCCATTTAGGAAACATTTAAGTGTGTCCTCACACACTGCAGATAGAAACAGAAAGATTATCATTATTGCATTCTTATTTTAAGATTACCTTCCACAACAAACGTAATCTCAAAAGAGCAAAGAAACATTTGCATGAACGATAGAAAAAGGAGAATCTATAGAACCGGAAGTGAAGTGAACCGAAAAAGATGGTCCATAACAGAACGGAAAAAAAATCTGTTCGATTTCAACAAAAGAGGGCCCACCAAACTTTAAGCTCGGTACCTCTCATCTTCCTCCCGGGAGAGCTGATTTCTATCGACATAAATCGCATCTCCTGTGAGTTCAAATGAGGAGTTTGGCTAGCAAAGCTCAAAATTCGATTGAGGAAGGCTCAGTAAGAGATCGAAGAAGTTGTTCTTGTATTTGGGTGCTTTCAACGTTTTCTTTAAGCATTAGATTACTACCAAAATGTACACACAAGCCTCTAAAAATATAATTTCGCTGCATCAATACATGCTTTCGAAGGAACGATGAAGCTCGGCGACTACAATGCGCAACAAGAAATGATCCTCAGTAACGCGGCTGCTGCACAGCATCAAAGTTATCGGACTGAAGAAAATGGACAACCTTAAGTGACCTAACCATCCTATGTCTACAGTCAAACGCTGTCTAAGCCTACAGCATATTTGAAAATACACCAATTATTGAACAATTTACAATGAAAGCCATTTCTATGAAGTAAATTACATTGAACTCTGACAGTTACTTATACAGACTACGTTACTGAACCAGTAGGTATCTAGTATGCCACTGAAATTATTTTTAAATCAGTTCGTTTAAGCTTGCTAGCAACAACAAATGCAATCCCACGAAAACGAAGAAAAGAGAACATTTTGCTCAGACTGTAGAAAACAAGGAATCTATGCACAGAGTGTGGCCGTTTACAAAATTCCCTGCGATAGAAATAGAAATTTAAGAAGGAAGAAGAAATAAAGACAGAGAAGAGATAGCAAAGAAAGCATGAGAACTGGAAACATGCAAAGTGAGCACGAAAGATAGAAGTCCGGAAGGCCTACCTGAAGGTAATTTAACAGTATACGCACAGAAAGCACCAATCCCCATAGCAGAGAACATACAACCTAACGAACCTATGTAAGCTATTTGCACATGTTATGCCCACTCGGACGTGTATAAAAAGAATGAAAGCTCATTAGGTAGGAGGAGGTGACCAGTTTTTCTCCCCACACGTTTCTTTTACTTCTGTCTTGAAAATTGAACTTGAAGATTTTTAAAGAACAACCCACGCGTGGCGCCGATTATTGCCACCCAAGTTTGATCGTCTTAAATCTTCACTCAATCTTACGTTGCTCTTGTTGCCATGAGCTCGCGGCCTCAACTTTAAATAGACACGATAAAAATAAGGAACTGCGTCCAGTTAACATAATCTAACCAAAAATAACAATAATGGTCGTAAACGGGACGTTGTCTTAGCACTATGATATAAATCGACACAATAGATAATGAGGAACTGCGTCCAGTTAACAGACTAACAACGGAAAGCAATAATGGCCACAAGCAGTGAGCTGTCTTAGCACTATAATACAAATAGACACGATAAATAATGAGAACTGCGTCCAGTTAATATTTACGGACGAAGAATAATAATAGTGACAAGCAGGACGCTGTCCCAGCACAATCCCATATTCCTGTCACTCACATGAAGCGTGATCGCTCGGAATCATAAGAGTTCAGAAAATGAGGCCCGGACTCCATTTGAGGAGGCACCTGACGAGACCTGCACTTGGACAAGGTCAAGACAAGGCAATAATTTCAAGATGAAGACGTCAGGGGACACCAAATATACGAGGCGAGCCATTTGCAAAATCTTCGCGTGCGGTATACGCGAGAACTGCGCATCTAATTTCATCAGTTAAAAAGAATAGAATTAAGGTGCTCGCTCTTGCTTTTTAACGAGGTTGTAACATTGCAAAAACGACCGTAAATGTCCTTCTCAGAACGTAAAGCCTCTTGTTGTTCACGAGTAATCGAGAATTTCAAGCTCAACCGTTAAGAGGAGACTGAAGATGGGCTCATTATGCAGTTGCTTCATGCGTAGAAATAGAAGGGAAGTGGTCACACGCTTCCAAGTCCATGCTACCCCTTTCAGATGAAACTTTTATCGATTTCCTTTCATTTCAAAGAATAAGTCATTTTAAGGTGTTGCGCTTTCAAACTCGAAAACCAAAACTTTCATTTCTACTTCATTTAATAAAGTTGGCATATTCGTTGCTGAAAGGGATATAAAACTAGAATACAACGTATGAAAGTGGCCTACTATTATAGAACACTTAAGACCATCAAAATAGAACAGATCTAGAGAACATCACAATTAGAAAGTTTCCAGTTAATTAGGCTACATAAGAGCCAATGCTACATTACTGGCAAAAAACATGAAACAACGTTATTGGAAAATCGTACCAAAGAATCCCACAACGTAACTGGAAATCGTACCAACGAATCGTAAAACGTTACTAAGAATCGTATCTAAGATTCGTACAACGTAACTGAAAACGTACCGAAGAGTCTTACAACGCAACTGAAAATCGATTACCGAACGCAATCTTCAGCAGATTTCTTCATAGGCGCACTCCTACAAAAGCGAACACTCAAGTCGGCGACAATCGAAGCTTGATAAGAAAGAAGGGTGCTATCGCAACGCATTAACGGAAGTGTGCTCGTGACTGAGACGACCAGCGTTCAAAGAGCGCAAGGAAGGGCAAGAAAAGCCAAGCTTTTCGATACAGGAGAGCGTCGAGGTTATGAGGGCACGCAACGGAGGGCAGCGCTGTATACAGGCTACGGGGAATGGATTTTATTACGAGCTTCGTTTATAATCGCGAGGTAATGACAAGTCAGGGGAGCTTTGGTTTGAGGTGCTTCGAAAACAGCGCTGCATACAGGCTACGGGGAATGGATTTTATTACGAGCTTCGTTTATAATCGCGAGGTAATGACAAGTCGGGGGAACTTTAGTTTGAGGCGCTTCTAAAACACAGCGAAACATGCGCTCACTCGGATAATCATTATTAGTTTAGATTGTCTTTTTTTTTGTAATCGGATTTCCTGACAGCGACATGCAATTAAACAATCTACTCATATTTTTTACTGTGGGAATTAAATAATCATTAGATTTCTAATGTCCAACTTTTTTCGATACTTTCAATTCATTTATTTCCAAGTGCGGGAAAATATGGCTGACGTCATTTCCCCCGACGTAACAAAAAGTTGAACTGAAATAGTCTAAAGTTGAGAGTTGGACAAGTTTCCTGCAGCAAGTATTTTATTGGACACAGGTCTCAAAATTGGGTACTTCTACACTAGAGTTTTCATAAAAATCTAGACACTAGTATATAGGTATAGCCGATCCTGTGGACCTCGAAACTCTTCTATCTCCAAACTTTTTTTAAATTTAAGATCTTTTTTTAACCTTCTGCACACAAAATTTCCCATTGTTTACCCTTTAATACCCTTTTTGCACAAATACTTTTCATTGTTGACAATTAACAGCTGTAGTACCTTCTATACACACACACATTTTCCATCGATTCCCCCAAGCGACTTATCGGAAATAACAAAACAAACAACTACGCGTCGCACGGGAGAAAAACGCACTCAAAAACCAGAGAGAGAGAGAGCAATAATTGTGACCCCGTTAGAGTCGAGTGTAATTCTCTCGACAATGAGCATTAGTGAGCGCATCTCACGAAGCTAAGCACTTGTCAAGAGCTTTCTCTTGCATAATTAAACAAATTTCAAAGATAGAGTATCCGGCTCTTTAAGGGCATCACTCTGAACGAGCAAAAACACGAGCGAGTTTGGTCTTAAGTTTCCTGCAGACTGGCATGGGAGCGAGCTGGTCTCGAGGTGCTCAGATGAAGCGTACGCAGCTTCCTGCTCGCGTGGGAGCGAAGGTGATGGCATCGAAAACTTCCATGAGCTCTGCCACGCTCAGCTAATGTCGAGGTTCCGCTTCGCTGGAGTAATTCATTTATGTTGGGTCTAAGTTTTGCCTCCGTTGATCTCAATGTTTAGGTTCCTCGCGCAAAACCATCGTTTGAGGTTAGGTCAGCGAAGATTAATTTATATCGATGTTGCGTTTTGATTGCTAGTATCTAGCATACATTTTGCCTTCGTTGATCTGAAAGTTAAGGTTCTGTCCTGTTTGCGCAAATACACAGGTTAGATATGCGAAGTTTAATTTACATCAATGTTGCGTTTCGATTGCTCAAATTCAGCACACATGTTTACACTAATTCAATGATAGGGATCAATTCCGTAGATGCTGATCTAATCAATGAGAATAAGTCATTCATTCACATAAGACACTGGATTTAACTGTTTACGTTCAAGTAAGTTGAAAACATCTCAGTAATTCACCAGAGGCAAAACAGATTTCAACTATTCAATTCAACTAAGCAAGGTAACTTTTATTAACCACGTACAAAACAAGTCACTTCTACAACATCGCGTGCAATCTTCCGTATTTTGATCGGCAGCACAAAGCACGAACAAGCCAGGGTCCATGATTAACTCCACGTACTTTTTTTGTGTGTTTCTGTTGACTGCAAGTCCAAATGACAAGACGTACGCTAGTAGCGAAGACGAAGGAAGGGGGGGTTGAGATTTTCATTCAACGGGATCTCTCGAAAGAGACCAGCCAAAAAACTAAATGGGTTAAACGCGATGCTGAGCTCGGGAAGCGAACGCCGAAACGATGCCGAGTTTCGCCCGCCGCTGAGAGCGAACGGAAGCGCCGCGGTGAGGCACATCGTTTCAAATCGATTCCAGCTCAAGCGGGCGGTAAAGATCGCTTCTTTCGCAAGTGCAAGAAATGGCTGAAGAAATTACAAGGGGTAGCAGAATGACACAAGCATTACCGACAAATTAACAGGGTAATTGAAGCCGCAACAAAATAAATGCAAGACATAGCTCGAAAAGTCCAAAAGGCTTTTTCTAACTACTCACGTAATTAGTTTGTGATGAATGAAAAAAAAATATTTGAAATTAAAAGAGGAAGAATATAAATATATGACAATGAATTTCAGAAAGGTAAACCATTGAATAGGAAGAATGTAGCATCAGAAGTGCACCAAAACTCAAGGGAGGCCATCGACTCCCCCTTGCGAGTAGTCAGAAGATTTCAACAGAGAAACTACAGTTGATTTCGATTGCGAGAAAAGAGCATGAGTTTTAGTACCGCAGTAAAGGGTTGTATGAGTAACTCACTTATGCACACAAAAAAAGAAACACACATGTAAATTAAGTGAAATATTACTTCAAATTTTCAAGTTCACAAACAAAGGAATACGTAGGTCACGACAAAAAACTTTAGACAATTGAAGATCAAGCCTCTGTAATGACTCTTCAAACAAAACCATTACCGACTTGACATAACCAGTACGAGAAGATGTTTCTACATCGTTCTAGACGTACCACAACGCAGTACCACAACGCAGTACCACCATCAAGGCTACTACGGCAGAAAAAGAACAACAGGTCAGCAGAGCCAACATTCGTGACGCTAGTGCAGTATCACGAGAACCGACACAAACATGGCAAATGAATCTAAAATTCCGTCACGCAGTTCTAACCATCGCACTTGCCAAAATGCGGCCTTGCTGCACAGCAGTGCAAATGTCAGCGGCAGGTTGTTAACGAGAGAATGTTAACGATATGATGAATGTCATCAAAAGAACGAGCGTGGACGACGAAAACAAGGAATACAACGAAGGAATGCAAGACGACGAACGAATGCAAGTCGACGAACGAATGCAAGTCGACCAACGAATGCAAGTCAATGAAAGAACGCAAGTCAATGAAAGAACGCAATTCAACGTAAGAACGCAAGTCAAGGAACGGATGCATGACAACGAAAGAACGAATATCAGAGAAAGAATAAATGGTAGCGAAAGATTATCCACATACCAACCATATAAAATTGACCAAGCATCAATTAATTGATGTAAAAATTATATCCATGAGGTAGAAGAGGAAAGAAGAAACGTGAAATTTGCGTTCATGACTAGCAACAGGAAAAGACGCAACGAAGTTGAATCGACTCATGTGCGGTCAATCGTTTGCCGCAATTTAAAAAGAATTAAACTCGTAACTGAGTCAATAAATATACGAGGGATTCAGAACTGAATTTAACCAAACTCATGCACCAGAGGAGGGCCAATTAATAAGGCGGCGTTCAAATTTCCTCGAGACTTGATGGTCGATGAACACGTTAGAGGCAATGAGCAGACCTGAGCAGACCTGATCAGACCAACATCGCCACGCATAATTAAATTTCCAGCATAAGCTGCAAATTGGCAGCTCACAGCTGAAGCAGCACTTGTGCCAATACAGAAGCGGCAGGCATCAAATTTTGCACTTAACAATACAAGGTACATTGACGGGAAAATAATCCATTCAAATTTAGCGTCCACGCAATAAACCCCAACAGTGTTCCGAGGAATAGAGAGAGACTTTAGATATTTCTTTTTGGTTCAAAACAAACCTTGAAAGTAAGCATTTGCGAAGAGTCTGGCCATCTACTGATGTTTCCCCCTAAGTAAAAATATCAGCCTACTGTCTACTTGCTTGACAAAATTCGCTCGCTAGACCAATCTCGCTCTTTTGCTTACGCACATGCTAGACAAAATTTGCTTGCCCGACAAATAACGATCACGACACCCGATATTCTAAAGATTCCAATGTCTCTTCACAACGCAGTGTTCCCGTCGCAGCTTTACCTAACGAAATACTACATTTCGTTACACTACAACCGTTATCTCGCTAGTCATCATCAGATTAACGTCCGATATCGTAGCTGCCGGAAAATCATCTTTAACAAATATTGCAGAAATAGCAACGTCAATCGACCTCGTACAAACAGCAACATAAACATAAATCGTAGAAACAGCAACATCAATAGATGTCACAGGAACAGTAACACCAACAGATATCACAGAAACAGTAACACCAATAGATATCACAGGAACAGTACCACCAATAGATATCACAGAAACAGTAACACAATAGTCATCACAGAAACAGTAATACCAATGGATATCATAGAAACAGTTACACCAATAGATATCACAGAAACAGTAACATCAATATACATCGCAGAAACAGCAACATCAATAGATGTTGCAGAAACAGCAACATCACAAGTTCACAACGCATAATGTAACCACAACAAAACCAGCAAATACCGTAGGAACACAAAACCAACCAACTCATAACATTCGACGTAACACTTCGGCGATTACGCAATAAGTTTTAAAAATGACGAGCTCGGAAGTTGTCGGTGGTTTGAAAGGAAGAACAAGACTTGAGGAGCGGAGGATTGACAGATAGCAGTCGAGAGGAAGAGATGGAAGCGCAAGATGGAGTGGACGCTGGAGCGGTCGGTGGAGGGAACTACGTTAGGCGGGAGCGGGTGGGAGTGGGAGCCAAGAATTGAGTGGAGAAGGAGGGGTAGGGTGGAAGTGGAGTGGAGAAGGAGGGGGAGGAGGTGGCGTGCGGTTGCTGAGGAGCCCAACAAGTTTTTTGCTTGGGATGATAATTGGTGGCCGGAGGCGCCTCCCAGGCCTTACGCCTTCAGCTCTGCTGCCCTGCTGCTGTCGCTACTGCTGAAGGTGCTGGTGGTGTTGCTGGTGTGCTGGTGGTGGTGCTAGAGGTGCTGGTGGTGATGCTGGATATGCTATCGCTATTGCCCAAGGTACTCAAGCTGCTGTCGCCATGGCTGAAAGTGCTGGAAGTGCTGTCGCCAATGCTTGAAGTGCTGTCCCATTGCTGAAGGTGCTATCGCTACTGCTGGAAGTACATTCGCCGCTGCTGGAGGCGCCGAGGCAGCAGACGCCGCCCCATCCAGCGATGCCGCAGGACCGCGTGCCCTGAGCTGCTGCGGCGAGGACAAAAGGAGCGACAACAATTTCGTTGTGTTCAGCATGGACTTGGTTGGAATTGAGACTTGTAAGACTTTTTTAAATTACACACTATGTTTGATCACTTTGTATAACTTTTTTAAATTATACATTACGTTTAAACTACACCTTAAATTACATTTATCTCATTAGTTAACATGATTCACTAGTAACTGTGGTAACCGCCCTAAACGAGTTCCTACGTGACAACAGAGATCCCCTCTATAGGAGCAAAAATCAATGTTTGAGAACATGAAAATGGAAACAAAAACGGTGTATTGATCAGATTGATCGTTCTTTTTACGAGGAAGATTAGACAGAATGGTTCACCACAGTGTAGAATTAGTTTATGGCTCCGTTTCGATTGTAAAATGTTTTAAAAAAGACAGAGACCGGACCATTCAGTACGAACTCGGAAAAACGTTGAATGTATTCACAAGGTATGTTGCAGCACAGCACACCTGCGCATAAAAGCAGCATGTTAGGCAGCGGGAAGAAGAAGAAAATACGAAGAAGTAATAATTCTGCTAGAGGCATAGGAGAGATGGGCAAGAAGAGAAATACTTTCATACAAAATCAATCTCCTACTCTATAAAAGTAGTTACTCGCGTACACTTTCTAACAAAGGATTTTGATCGCAAATTGGAAAAAAATCCTACACTCACGCCCAATCCAACAGTGCGCGCGGACACAAATCCCGTCCCTCCTCGAGAGGGCGACCACGAAGGGTTGAATCTAAAGGGAACACAGGAGGATACTCCAAAACTTTGATGAAACGCTGTGTAAAAAATCTCATGATTCACTGCACCAAAGAACTGCGAATTCAATTAACATTGTCTAAATAAAACAATTTTTAGTAAACTGTGAAAAACAGTCGGAAATTAGAATTGAAGCGCACGAAACGGGCCCAGAAGTGACGAGCGTTTCAATTGAATATTTCTCGGCACCTCACTTGATATCACTCCTCGTGACTCTGTTCCGTTCATGCAGAGCGAAAATTGATGATGTTGTAGACAGGGATGGGAAAAATTGAGTAACCGAAACAAATCCATCTGGGAGCAATGGAGCTTGAGACTCCTAAACGGGACCTACGTTTATTTCCCACCTTAAAGTACAATTTTTTACGCTGTTAGTGAGAGAAAACCCTCAGGTAAGATTAAAAGATAGCTCAAGCCTTCCTAACCACAACACAGGCGTTTCCAAGAAAGGAAAAAGGAAGGTACTATTTAGGAGAATTGAGAGAACGGGGAATCTATCCAAAAGACTAGTACCCACACCCTGCGATATAAAGAGCAAGACTGAAAAAAGTTAATGCAGCAAGATAAAAGTTGAACTGTCAGCTTGGGACCTCACATGTCTCCCTCTGAGCGTTAGTTCCAAGATACAAAAGTTGTCCACCTCAGGGGTGGACGAGAGGAAGAGTGCCTTCAATTTTCCCGACATAACGCAGCAATGAAGTGTGTGTGTCCCATTATATGTTAGGAGCTAGGCAAAGGAAATCATTTTTCCGTGCACACCAAGGCTTAAGAACCAAAATTTATTCAGAAAACAAACTTTAGGATGTTCTACTTCTACAGGGCTCATGTCACAGGACTCATTCTTCCTCAAATCAGGTATAGTGAAATTCCACTCCAACACAGCAGTATGTTTCTAATGTTGATATTGCTGGAGGAGGCGAAGTTTGGTGAAAGCTAAGTTGGTAGGTCTCCTGGAATAGGTCTCCTGGAACAGGTTTCCTGGAATAGATCTTCTGGAATAGATCTGCTGGAATAGCTGAAAAAGGTCTCCTGGAATAGCTGAAATAGGCCTGGAATAGCTGAAATAGGTCTCCTAGAATAACTGAAATAGGTTTCCTGGGATAGGGCTCCTGGAATAGTTCACCAGAAGGTATGGGTTCAGATGAGCGACCTTTAAATATAACTTTTCAAAACGATCAGGGGTTAAAATCATACCTTGTCATATATTCATAATAGATCAAATAATGCGAAAAAGGTCTTTTAAATGCGAAAAAATATTTCAACACGGGGTTCCAGGCTCCGAATTATGATATTGCTGAACCACGAGCAGTTCGACAAACGCTACGTAGCTTTTCTCAAGTATCTCACACCAGAAGTTCCGAGTGCTGATGAGCGGTCTTTAAATATGAGCCTTTACGTGACACGCAGAGGAAGTACAGCCTTCGTGAGATCACGACTGCCACATTAGAGTATTGCTTCTCCAGCAGACTGTCAGGTTGGTTACCTCAGCTACAGGTTGGCTTTCAGGACTTCTATTTTTCAAGCCCACTATGCTTCTTTTTGTTTTCAGCCCTTCACTGTCTCTTCTTAGTTCATTTCTTTCCATCCATCTGAACTTCAGACAGGCTTCTGGGACTTTTATTTTTCATGCTCATTCAACTTCTCTCTGTTTTCACACCGCTGTCTCTTCTTAGTTCATTTCATTCCATCCATTCTTAGTATATTTATAATTTCTCCAGAAGGGATCATTCCCTTCTCTTCTTTCCTAACTTGCTGTTTTTAGGCGCAAAGTTTTCTGTGCGCGAACACAGCTTCTGCATAGATTCCACGTTTCCTCTATTCCATATTTGACGATCCCTTGTCTTTCTTCACCAAAAACCCCTTTTCAGTGGAAACCAAGCCTCAAACTAACTACCTAGCTACCCATATATATATTCTCCAGCCCCTTAGAATGAAGCCTCAAATTTACTCTGCTACCCATGTTTATTCTCCAGCCCCTCAAATTAAACACGATACGATGTACTACTGATCATTCTTCAGCAGGCTGCGCTCTGCCTTCAATCTGTACAACGGACTCCTCGACGCAGAGCAACAGGTGAGCAGATGGGGCAGGTGCCTTCCGTGGGAACACAGATCCCGGCTGACCAAGTTCTCAACATCCGACCAGGATTTCCATTTCAGACACCCATTACAGTAGTCTGGTTTAGTGGAGGCCCACTTCAAATCGCTCGAAGTATGTACTGGACTCTCATTGGTTCTCATCAAGTTTGATGAGCCTCAAGCACACCGAGCTTCAAACGGAAAGCTTTGTTTGAGGTCATTTGAAAAAAAAACTTCAGCACGAAAATGTAACAGATTGTGAAAACTGATTCCAGGACATTATGAATTTTGTTCGTTTAAACAAAGCGGGAGACGAATAGAGTGACTATCTTCAATCACGAGAAAGTCTCAGATATCACAGCACCCATATCAGAGTCTGCAGAGTCATCGAGCCAGCTTCAACTTTCCTCTGACGGTGCAATTGTAGTTGTATTTAACTGACATCTCGTCAATTTACTCCACGCTACGCACGCTCGCAAACGGGACGGTTCTTTAGGAACCATCCATTGGAATGATTACTAATAACTCATTTATGAATTTTAGAGTCCCCATCCACTTACTTTAATCGCCGAAGATAATATTAGATACTTGCTAAACCAACATGACGAATTAAAAAAGTTCAGAGGCGAATTTAAAAATATACATTAATTACATAATCATCGAAATCAGAAAAATGTATCACGAGACTGTTCACTAGCAACGCGAAAATTTCCGTTGCGAAACGTATTTCAGAACCGAAAACGATCTGAACAACACACAGTCTGCATCTGAGAGGCGAACTTGAACACCTCACGAGACCCGCGAGTTTAGATCCCAATCCATAACAGCAGCTAGTTCGAGCTTCCAAAATGGAAGCTTATAAATAGCGAAAAAAAGCACGACCAAGGTATGCGATTGGAGCGATCAGGCTGCGGAGAGACGCTCGTGAGACGGTGTTGGACAACAGGTTTCTGGGGCAGGTATTTGTGAGAGGAAATGACGTACAGGTGTGGACTGATAATCATGCGCGGCACCACCACCTCACCTGCACACCAGCGTGCAGTAATCTACCTTCAGTACAGAATGCAATAAAATGCTCAGTAGCTAACATATTTTACTCGTCCCTCAAAGCTGATGAGGTAATAATGGAAACAAAACTACCTTCAGTACAGAATGCAATAAAATGCTCAGTAGCTAACATATTTTACTCGTCCCTCAAAGCTGATGAGGTAATAATGGAAACAAAACTATCTTCAGTACAGAATGCAATAAAATGCTCAGTAGCGAACTCGTTAACTCGTACTACAAAACTAAAGAAATATTAACACGTTAAGGGCTGCGTGACCCACCGGTGGTCATTTGGGTGATTTTCATAATGCTGCTGGCCGACCAGCAGTCACTGACTCAATTTTTATAAATACTAAATGAAAGTTCAATGAAGGCATGATCCAGTCAATGTTTGCTATTTTCTAATTTTCTCACTACAATTTACTCTAAATTTGAGCTGGAAATAGAACTTCAGTTTAACCCGCCGCACTTAACGTGTTAATGGAAACATAATTAGAGACTCAAAGTTTTTAGGAGTGTGATTCACGCGTTGTTTTAGGAGTTCATCAAATGTGTGCTCGTTTCAACCCATGCCAGTTGAACTCTCGAATGAAACACTAGGTAACAAACGCTGACACGCTGCCTCCATCGCGAAAAGATGTTCAGGTAAAATCTGCGAAAGCGTTATCTAGATGGTTCACCACCTTCCTTGTATTCACCTCAATGATTCTACGAAAATAAGAACTACTTCCCAGCAGAATATGACGTTACCAGATAATATAATAAAATGTTTAACCAAAGTTTTTGGAATAATTCCCAGAACCCGCTTATGCATAGTATTTTGACTACAGACTGTTGGGTGAAAGTTATTACTACAACGATGATATCTATTGCTCGAAACATTGAGTACGAAACTTGAGGGCTTCTTTCCCTCTTTATTGATGTGATCTGTGCAACTCTAGATGAAACTTCCTTGGGCTCGGTCGAACGCAATTACTGAACGTCAAACGTTTTACTAACTAAACTGTTCTTTATATATACTGTTAAATTTGAAAATAATTTCGTGTATCCATAGATCAGTTCCTCAAAAATCTAGCATGAAACAACACTAAAGTTTAAAAATAGCCCTCAGTGTCAGAACAACAGCCGAAACGTTTGTGACTTGCGAGTGTAAAATAATTGTAAGTTTTAAAGTTACGTCAATAAAAATAAAATTCAGCAGTGAAGATGATTCAATTATTGGAAAACTGATGGAACAAACTGGGTTTCAGTGTAAAAATTTTTTTGAGCCTTGAATGTAATTTGACGAGGAAATGCTGCTGTTGAGTCCCTGTAATAGTCCCGGTACATGAAGAATTACAAAATTATTCTGCATTCAAAATGAAAATCAGTTTTCACACAACGAACAAATCAGTTTTTTGCACACAATGCGTGCAAAAATACGGGGTTCGCTTGATAAAAACTGCAAACTTTGCAGGTTTGATGAGCGCAAAATGCAAGACGCAGTACAGTTAACTTCTCAACGTCAGCAACACTTTTCTCGTGCCCTACTTCAACTGACTCAGCAATTGTATATTCTCAGCTCATATTCTGCTGAAGAAAATAGGCAGTAAAATAACCTTTACGTGTTCATAGACTGAACTCGCAGAGGAAAAGAAATCGGCATTTTGTTCATCGCAATCAAAAAGGAACGATTACGGTTCACTATAATCAAAAATCCTCTACCATGAAATGAAACATGGTACAATAAAAAGAAGAACCAGAATAAAAACGAACAATACATTTATTGCAAACGTTTCGGAATTGAAATTCCATCATCAGTGCTGAAACAGGGAGAAAATTTTTTTTCTATTTTAAAAAACAAAAATCATATATATTCCACAATATTCTCTCAATGTCTAAAAAGCCTAATTTGTTCATTCATACTCAAACGTATTTCATGGTACGCAACAGAGTAACGTTGAAACTATAATCAAAACAAAGAGCATGTCGTCTAAATAGCCAGCAAACAATTCACAATACCGTAAAACTTCCTACTAGTTCCTCAAAGCTGACGAAATTATAACGGAAACAAAAAAAGAGGCTCACAGTTTTTTTAAGAATGATTTACGCGTTCTGTAAGCAGCTCATGAAATGTACACCATGCCAGTTGAACTGTGAAATTATATGCCATGATAATCAAGGTGTACACCGTTCACGGCCCTCGTGGCAGGGTAGACACATGGACTTGTTTCCTGACCAAAATCCTTTAATTTAGCCTTCCAAGATAAAGCATAGCCACAAAGTACACTTGAAATTTTTTATGATTACATGCAACCCTACAAAAAAGCCTGAAGCAGAACACCCTTAAGTAACCAAATTCACTTCTAAGAATGCTAAATTAGCCAACTAGAGACAGAAAAAAAAGCTCCTCATACTCTCACAGCGCTAGGGATTGTGTCTAGCTAAGGTTGTTGTTTTGTGCGCCGCAGAAATCTGATGCTGAATGCCCTTAATAACCAAATTCACTTGGGAGAATGCTAAATTAGCAATGTTGAATCAAAAAGAAAAGAAAAGCTCCTCATGCTCGCACAGCGCATGAGATTGTGTCAAGCTAAGGTTGTTGTTTTGTGCGCCGCTTGTTGGTGCGGGGTGTTTGGAAACAAGCAGGATTGTTGCAGGCTGCGGCGCCGTCAGCCGCGAGCTGTTGGTGAACAATAGCAGGCTTGTGCGGAGACTGGCATCCCTTCGCTTGCTGGCCGGGCCTGCCCAGTCCATCCGCCAGACGAGTAGGCCGGTGTTCGAACACACACGAAGATGTGTTTATGGGTTTATTCAAAGATTTATTTCAATATCCGTTGGAGTATACAGCTGAGCTGGTACACCCGAATTAATGGAGATTAATTTCTGTATCCATTGGCTTGAAGCTGAGCTGTTACCTAAGTTAATGGAGATTAATTTCCGTATCTACTGGATTGAAGCTGAGCTGTTACCTAAGTTAATAAAGATTAATTTCCCTATCTATTGGATTGAAGCTGAGCTGTTACCGAAGTTATTAAAGATTAATTTATCTATCTATTGGATTGAAGCTGAGCTGGAACCCAAGTTAATAGAGATTAATTTCCGCATGCACTGAATTTAAGCTAAGCTGGAAGGTAAATTTAAAGGTGGGAGGTGCATTTTTCAATTTATTTTAAGATTAATTCCTGTATCTACTAAATTGAAGCTGAGTTTGTAAGGGAATTTACAGATAAAAGATGTATTTACAAGTATCTTGAAATATCAATTTCCGTATTCCCTAAATTATAGGGATAATTGCAGAGAAACTGAGTCCCGTTTAAGTTCGAAGTGGAAAAGACGGGTTGGAATTTCAGGTTTAATGATTTCCAAGAAGAGAACAGAGTTTTTATCTTCTACTTTAGGTTCTGGGACATGTATAACAGGACCGCAACACTTTGAAATAAAATTTCACATTAAAATAAACCCCAATTTATCGCAACGTCTTTAGGTGTAGAGTGAGAATTTGACTCGCAAGATTTGGAATATACTAGGGCATTTGTAAACTACTCCAAAAAAAACTGTACGAAAAAAATAGTAATGATGCATCAAACTATAATTAAGTTTGTAGATACAAGCCAGAAAGCGGTGTTAAATACTGAATCATTTAAATAACATTCATCAAAACCTACGATGCACAAAAACAATAACAAATTTCATCATCGACAGCACACCGCATCTGCGGAATCTATGCAAAAAGGGCATAGAAACAGTAAGTTGAGAAAGAAGATTATGAAACAAGATCGAAGTCGAAGAAGAAAGTAGTAGGTGCTGAAAAATAAGACAGCAGTGAACCGAAAAAAGATGATCCTTAACGTAATAGAACATTTTATTTCAACAAAAAGAAGGCCTCTCAGCTCGGGCCCTCACACATTTTTCCCTTGGGAGTGCTAATTCCCATAGATACAATAGTTGTATCCCCCTGAGGGGATATGTGGTTCGATGTTCAACAGTCAGGTTCAGGGCTTCACGTCTGATAGGAAAAAGTGTTCCCCGGGGCATCGATAATTTTAGACACCCAGTACACAGAGACTACATTGGGGCGACTTAAATCACAGATGCTAGGGCGAAAAAATTAGACAGGGCACCCCGGTGCCAAGACACCTCTACGGGAGCCACAGAAAACCAACTGCAGGCGGTGCTGGGCGACGAAATTGCGCTGAGAACTGCGCACAGTGAGTCATCCTTCCTGAGCTCCGGAAATGCGCTTTGCTCCGCCACGGAGCGCAAGGATTCCTTGCAAGATCGGAGCATGACGCAATCATGGCATTCTTCTCCAATTCCAAAGGTTGGATTAAAAAATTGGGAGTCGGTTTATGTCTCCCTAAATACAACGAAGGCGTTCATAAGGAGGAAGAATGAAGGCACCAATTAGTGTGGAGTTAAAGGAACAGGGAATCTTTGCACATGGTGTGTTCGCGTGTTCCAACACAAGGTTCCCTGAGCATAGAAACAGTGAGTCGAGAAGGAAGGTAATGAAACAAATAAAAATTAGAGTTAGAAGTGCTAATAAACAGGGCAGCAGTGAACCGAAGAAGATGGTCCATAGCTAAAAAAACCATTTGATTTCAACAAACAGAGACCTTACCTCTTCCTCCTGGGAACGCTAATTCCCATAGATACAATAATTACGTCCCCTGAGGGAAAATGCAAACATATGGACGTGAATAAAACGAAGATGTAGTATCATAGATACGCCAGCTCAGTAATAATATTACCCTTCATGAAATGAAAAGAAGATGAATGAAGGAGAAAAATGATCCCCGAATGAAAAAACTGTCATCGCAGTTTTTCACTGGCGCACGATGCCTGACGCTGGAAATAGCAATAGTCAAATAACTGAAACCAAATGCAGTCCCTAGACAGAAATCCTCTTTAGTCTGACGAAGCTTTAATCAACGATTGAAAATTAAGAGGTAAGAAAAAATGATTACGGAAGAGATCGATCCCATTGTCTAGAAAATTCTACAAGGACTGTAACGTACTGCCACTTCGATATTCAAGGAAAAATTGAATCTGGCTCACACAATGGTCAAAAAAGATCCAAATGAACCAAGTGTCAAACATTGACTAGACAGGAACGAGCGTTAAAAATTTTTCCTACAGTCAAGTAAGCACAGTGTGTCAGTGTAAGGCCAAGGAAAATTTCGATACTCGTTTGACACACTGCGACGTATAGACTACACGCAAGCACCGCAACGGTTCGAAGGTTTCTTTGGTGCAAATTATTGATAAATTCAAAGCCTCTGGCTAGCAGAACTGCGCACACACACTCAAACATACACACACACTGCATTCATACACTGGACACTGCATGCATGCTTTCATACGTACATCCACTGAACTCAACTTACATACAGTGCACGCTGCATACATACACTGCACGCTGGATGCATTTACTGCACGCTGCATGCATACACTGCACGCTGCACAGAAGTGGGTACACGCACAGCACACACACGAAGTAGCGAGATAATTAATCACGACACCAGGACTCGCACAATAAGAAAGCCCATTAAAATCATGCGCGTGCATGTCTGCAACGCACAGCGTAACCACACAGAGTTTACGTTAGAGGACGTAAAAGTGTACAGTGATAAACGGTAAAGCTGTGTGAAAAGTACTCTAATATTCTTAAATATATCAGTCCATGATATATATGGTTGAAATAGCGATTAGAGACAAACTCTTCCGTGTGTAGAGGAATTGAATTTTATTACTTACAAGTGAACAACAGTAGTCAGCGCTCGAGCTCTCGGCACTACTGCCTTTTCTGAAGTCCGCTTCGAATATCACTTCCACAAAGGCCAAAATGAAACGGATCACGACGCTCTAACACGTGTATTACCGAGCTAAGAATGTTTACACTAGTATAACAATCATTAACAAATGAGTTCCCTACAAGAAATAACTTCTAGCCCCACTAGACATGCACGACAGAATGTTATGCATGCAAATTGAGCAGGGCTTCTTTGTGGAAAGCAAAAAATTCGCTAGCAATGTGGCTGTTAGAAGATATTAAGTAAACAAAATTGAAGCCATTGTGGTAATCTTAAGCGCGTTTGAAATTTAGATGCGTGTGATCTTCAAAATAAAACCTAAAGCTTAATAATTGAAACAGGAATGTCCCAACATTTTACCCATCAAGCTACGAATAGCTAAGAAATGTCCACGTACTCTTCATATATGTATTCCACCTAAGCGTATTTGACGTACAGTAATTCATGAAACCACTGCCATTTACAAACGTGAACCACTCAGCATGTATCCTAGCACGACAATAGAAGTACGATTTTAAATTTACGCCAGCAAGTTACATGAGAAGGACGTGGAGTTACATGAGAAGGACGTAAATCCCAACGCAAAATTTCCATGAACGTCAACGTACGTTTCAACGCGAGAAGCTGGAATTCCTTGTATTGACACAAACACAATAATGTACTTCCCAATAATAAGTCACGACAATAATGTACTTCCCACGACAATAATGTGCTCCCCAGAAGTCAGACATCCGAAGAGAAAGACCAGAATAGAACAAATAAAGGTGGAAAGTCCCAGAGCTTCGTCGCGACGTGAGTAAATATTGTTGCAAGGCAAATAAATAAAGTGTTTTCAAACAGATACTTAGTCACACTTTCCAGGCGTCAATGAAACCTAGCGCATCAGCGTAGTGTAGAGAATGGTCATAGAAACATATTCCGGGGATGAAGAGGAATATTCGGGACTGGAACACATATCAGCTTTCTGGACGTCCATAACATGAAGTGCTTCAGCGTAGCTTCATGTTCAATGATGGAAACATGTTTTGAGGATGAACAGGAAAATTCGGTTCTGTAACACATTACGGAATTGGAGGTAGGAGTTACATAAATTAATAAATATCAAGGTTCACGATTATCGAATACTGTGAGATACTGGTAAGAGCTCTAAAAAATTAATAAATATCAGGGGCTCTTGATTACCGAATACTGCGATATACTGGTAAGAGCTCTGAAAAACTGATAAATCAGGATCCTTGATTATCGGATACTGCAGAAGGCGCACGTGATACAAGTGCCGTAGGTGATGCAGACGAAAGATGTACAGAGACGGAAGAGAGGCTGGAATTCCACAGGCCCTACAGCACAAAGTTTAGTTAACACAAGCCACAAAAGATCATATATATAACCACAGCAACAGCAGCAGCAGCCTCTTGAGTGGTGCCACAATAGCAGGAGAGATTAAAGAGACACTGCAGCTCATTGTTATACGTACACCAGCGCTACAGCGGCTCGCAGATTGGAAGGCTTCAGCGACGGAGTTGTGATGCCGAGGCACGACACGCAGAGACCGAGGTACTGTGCGAGTCGCTAGTCAATTATTGATGCTGTAAGGGCATCTGAGGTAACCTATAGGAACGCAAGTTAATTTCCCGACAGTATCAAAGATACCTCATCAACTACAGGTTAGTGCAGCAGTGTTATACCAGAGATACCTCACAGAACGTAAGTTAATACATCAACAGTATCACAGATACCCCCTCCTCACCAGTTGTTGCAACAACAGCAGCGGTGGAGATACCCCCACTACCGGACAGTTGTTACAACAACAGCAGCGGTGGAGATACCCCACTACCGGACAGTCGTTACAACAACAGCAGCGGCAGAGATACCCTCACGACCCGCCAGTCGTTGCAACAACAGCAGCGGCAGAGATACGTGAGGCGCACAAGACGTCGGCAGGTGAGCAAGAATGCGGCTTACGCTTGCGGGAAGCTGTTCTCACGCTCTATCGTCATTGATCATGATTGTGAAGACCATAAAATTGCGCTGATTCACCACCGGACGATTCAACATTGCCAAGAGAAAGTCAAAGACAAAGAATCCGGGAAGAACTCCTGGAAATGTAATCGTGTTGATACGCTCTGAGGTGTCGACAGGAAAATTTTTATCTGACGAAGCCTTTGGTTGAGACGCGACTGAAACTACAAACTAAATTCAATGAATGCTTGAAGATACCTCTGTGTCTCGTGAGAGGCGAGTGACAGTTGCATTAATCTGATACGTTACGTTGACTATGGAGATTCAAAAGCAGTACTACAGAATATTATGTAAAAGTATACATGAGTGGCTGTTGTGAACTCAAACCAATAGTTTCTTTTGAATCATGAGGTGTATCGAGCCACTTTCTTTAGCATCTGTGCTTAGAATCAGTCATCGAACCTACAGCTCAACGACCGTGAAAATCATTGAGGTCCTATTCTACCCAATTCTTAAAATTTACCATAATATGACGTAAGAAGTTGAAATGAATAGCTACTTTTCTCACTCTTTCATCATTTGGTCCAACAAGAGAGAAGCTTTGTTGAATAGCTTCTCTGTTAACATAGGTTTACTCAAAAGAAAAGGATTTTAATGGCAGAAAAAAATGCTAACACAAATTTAATTTGTATTAAACAAATAGAAACAGTTGACCCGTGAAAAAAATTTAATGATCAAACATACGACACACAAAAATTACCATTCCCTCGAGTCAGATTTTATGTCTGTACGTACAAAAGATTAGATGTTAGTTTAAGCCTCCCTAACCGCAACCAAGGCGTTCCGAAGAGGAATTAACCATTCAGTATGGAGTTAAGGGAACGCAGAATCTATGCACAAGATGCATAGAAATAGTAAGTTGATAAAGAAATTAATGAAACGGGATATAAGTTGATCAAGAAAGTAACCAGTGCTGATACAAGGACAATAGTGAACCGCTAAAAGAAAAATGAAACATGAAAAAATCTATGCTATTTAACAAAACGAAAGCCCATTTAAGCTTCAGGTCGTGACCTCACATCTCCTTGGCGACGACAATTTTCAGGCATATAAAAATTATATCTCCCTGAAGATATTTGCAGAGATGAACCCAGCAAGCTGCACTACTTGTACACTTTAACATACTCATTCGTTAATATACATATTCTTTAATACACCTAAAACTTTAATATACTCATACTTTAAAATACTTAAAACTTTTATATACTGATACTTTAATCTACTTTTAATCTTTTATCTACTTTTAAAAATCGTACCGATTTTTTTGTGCTGACGGTATGTCACGTTAGTGTCAAAGTGGGTCAGCGCAAAAAACTTCGAAGTACATAGTGGAATACGATGCATACGATAAATAGCCTTTATGGTGATAGGAAGCATTCACAAAACTGTGTTGTGGAAAACATTTAACTGTTATTTGACTTTAGTTTTAATGAAGTTCAAGTCACATGGTTAGTAGTATGTAATTTTCACTTTTTGTATCTAACTGAACCAAAGTTGAGATAATTCATTTACGGTCATTCAATTTGTTTAATGAATATTCCAAATTCAAACATGATTCGCAAGCAGAATTGTGACACTAATTTTTTTTGTCACCAAATATGCATTTTGAGAAGGTGTGAAATTTTTAAACCGACACAAGCAAAAAATTGGTCAGGAAATTCGCCATGCTCGCGTAAGTCGACTTTTATTCTAAGGTGGCGATTACTTTATCGGTAAAATTATTATCTGCGCTTTTCAAGTTTCAATGGTTAAGTGATTACAATTTTACACAAAAAAAAGCTCAATAAGTAACAGTAACAACACCTCGCTTCGAGCAACACAGACGCCACATGGATAACATTAGCATTCCAAATGTTATTCGAATGCGTTCTGAAAATGTGAAGGTCGTGAAAACAAACCGATCGCGTGTGCATAAAGGCAGCGAAGAACTCAAAAGCTTTTTCGTTTCGAGCATGCATGCGCGCGAAGAATTCCACTAACTGGAATATCAAGCAGCGCAGAGACGGTGATGACTGGTCGATGAACATAACGTGCACTCACAAAAAAAACATGTCTGATGAACGTCAGAAACTGTATAAATTCTTAAAATAACAAGAAAAACCTCATATGGGCATTAATGAAGATTTTGTACAAACTTGTTAATACTTGGGTTTGTTTTCGCGACCGAGCCTAAGCTTCTGGCTTCTAGAAAAGACATTCTGGTGCTGAAATTTCAACACTGCAGAAAATCCTAATTGACATCTCCATTTAACACGTTCACTGCGTTTCCGCGGTTGTTAACGGTTGGTTTGGCTAGGTGGTAAGTAGCAAAATTGGGAAATCGATTTTACAGCTCGAATACATTTTTCATCCTTTCTAAGAAATATGAAAAATAAAATTGCACGATACATTTCACCTCGTAAGGGAGCTGTTTTTTTTTTAAATCGCGAAACATAAAATGTCATTCATTTATTCCGGTTCGTGAATGATTAATTTACCCAGTGGCCCACATATGCCACAATACGCGGGGAACGTTTACAAAATATCAATGGTTTGCTTCAGACTTTGTTGATCTCCTGATGGGCTTCCATTCAAACTTCACAGATTGTTTAGTCTACAATGCTAATGTCATCTACCGCTCGATACAAAGTCCCGTTTTGTGTCTTACGTGAAATTTTGCGCATGCTTGAGGTAAAAAAGCAAAACAAATTTTTCAATATCAGAATAATATACGTGCCAAAAAGCTTTACAAATATTTCACTTTCAGGATTTTCTACGAGACAAAAAGCTTTACAAATCTTTTACCATCAGGATTATATATGAGACAAAAACCCCTACAAATTATTCAGTATGAACAACATACAAGTGACGAGAATCCTCAAAAATCTTTCAATATCAAGATTAAACGAGACGAAAAGCTTTACAAATCTTTTAATGTAAAGAGCATATAAATGATGAGAAGTACATGGGGAAAATAGCACGTTAACACGTGGGAGGTTACCAAAGAGCGACGTATGAGTCAGCCTGTCTTTAATTAGCTCGGCTGAGGAGCTCGGATGATCCATCATCCTTCACTCACATCGTGATCCTTCACTCACACCGTGATCCTTCACTCTATCGCGAAATTAAAACACGGGCATGTGTCGAGGTGCCACAGACAAACTATCACAAGCACCATGCCACATTTAGAGCACACTGAACGCAGCGTTCATTCGCCGAGGATTTATGGTCGATCTGCACCTATCCGAGAGATTTAACGCAGATTGCACTCGGGATTTATGATTTATTTACACCTCTTCGTGTGATTCAAAGCTGGACGCGCGAGGAGTTCACACAGTATATTTTACACTCAATTGATAGATCTCTACAAGTGGTCCCGTTAAGCTACAAGTCACTCGGAGTAAACTTATTTTATTTGATCCCACTTCTAGCTCGCCAGAACACGTGTTCATCAACAGCAGTGAGAGCCACAAAAAAACTATCACAAAATACCTACTTGAAATCTCGTATAATTAAAGTTTTGACACACACTCATTAAAAATGACTGACGTAAATAATGACAAACGTCGCGGAAGATGCAAACGTCAGTTCACGGCGTAGGTTGGTTACATTCTCTTAGAGAACCGCGAATTTAAGAGCTGATGAATGTGCAGCCCATGAACCACTGCGCTAACGAGACTGAATAAATAAAGTTGTTCTGGCAACGCAGCGACATATACAAACTCATGGGTAGGTGTAACAGTAATGGCAGTTATGAGAAATGCTAATGTAAGCTGATATGTTGTCTAGTGATGGGCATTATCGCGTTATAGAACTATCATCTCAAATTCTGCGATATTCGTTAGCGACTCTACTTAATGCTCATGTGTGACTACGCAATATTCCTGTGCGATTCGACACAACGTTAATGTGTGACTCTACACAATGTTCATGTGTGGCAATCCTGTTTCCCAAAATCTGAGAGATACATTGCCACCAACACCACCGCCCAGAAAATTTGCCAAAATTCTACCGTCATTTCACTTCTGATCCAAGTCCAACGAAAATTCACCTTCGATAGTTCCTCAAATATTTCACTTCATTCAAAAAAGAATATTTTTATGGTAAGTAATCTTAACGCATCTTTTTCAGCAAAATTATCAAGTTGCATGACTAAAGCAACACTTGTGTTCATTCTAAAATCTCGCTTAAAACTTATATAAAATGCTCATATTCTTAGCACTTAGGAAGCTCCTGTGATCACAAAATATATATATATATATATATATACCTTGAACAGAACGATACAACACTTAACTGGCTTTCCTAAGAATGCCATTCTGATCGTACGAAACACAAGAAACGTGCGCACAGCAGATAAATAAACGCTTCAGACTGCGTATTATCAACGCACCATAAATTGACGAAATAACCAGACAGCTGGTCGCGTTTATACACAAAGACGCACAGGATGCCAGTGGTTGTGCGCAGTCAGCAATTCGAGTATCAAGAAGATGTTGCAGGTTAAGATAATTTTGTGTTACTTGAGTTTTGTTTATCGCTTTTCCATTCACCTTAAAATCCGAAATTAACATAATCACACAATCGTAATCACTGAGCCGTTTTACCGCTGCAACAAATCAATTTAGCCACTTACGTACAGATGTCTGTCATTGGTTACGACCAACGTGAACTCGGATACAGAGACGCACGACCTCTCACTCGCAATTCACTCGGGATGCTCATTATCTAGGAGAGAGTTTGAGCTACTTCCCTAAGTTACTTATGATGATAATGTTTTGAAATAATCGATTGATTATAAATTAGTTTTAGCCTCCCTTTACCACAACAAAGATCTTCAGAGAGAATGTTTAGAAACAACGCCGACAGCAAGAATAGACCAGAAAATATAAGCTAATTACGCCCAGGATGCATTTTACAGCCTATTCATTTTTCTAATGATGATCTCCAAGTCGACGTAATACTCCCGGTAAAAGGTTTCTACACATTACAGCATTTCAATGGAATGTCTCCGTGAAGCGCGATTTACCTCAGGCAAAAACTTCGCTCAGTTCCAAAGCTCATTTCTACAGAAAACGGAGGAGAAGAAGAATGCAGGAGCAAGCATCTGCAGATCATAGGTGGTCTTCCGCAGGCACTCGGAACGCTCGGCCAAGGCTTTGTGCTTCGACGTTTGGGTTCCGGAACGTCAAAAGAGGCTAATTTGTACGCGCCGAAGGTCACAATGAACACTATCAAACCCTGGAGTTGGTTCGCTAGTCAATAGAGCGCCGCCGTTCGTATGCGTGACTTCAGATTGTGATAGGAAAGGAACGGAAACATTGTTCGAAAAGCATTGGTTTCTTCGGAAGGCAACAGACGGAGTGAGAGCTGGTCATATTGCCACTCGGGAACAACAGGGATATGATTTGCATCAGGATTGGAGTTCCAAGTTCGTGATCGTAATGCTAACGAAAATGAACTTCAAGTAGACGAATTTTTCTTATTCCTAGTTACACGAAAATTGGAACAGTAGTTAGTTTGAGGCTTCGTTTCCATTGCGAAAGTGTTTTTACGGAACAAAGACAAAGGAAAATTTAGTAAAGACTAAAGAAAACGCGGAATCTGTGCACAAGGTAACAGGATTCTCTGCTTTTACAAACATCAAGTTTGAAAAGAAAAAGAAAGAATTGATAAAGAAGAGAGATCGACGAAGGAATGAAAAGTGAAAGAAGTAAAGTGGACGCGAAAGATAGAAGTCCCGAAGGCTTATGTATAGCTGCGGAAACCGGACAGCATCTCCCCTGATGGCGACAGTCCCTATAGCATGGGAGACTCATCAACTAACCAAAGCCTATCACATGCCCGCAATAGAAAATTAGAAAAAAGGTTTGTAAACACTAATAGTTAAGAATTCCCGTAAAATGGCACACCATTGGGTACTTCTGAAGAGCACTGGTTCATGTACTGCACTGACGAGAACAAACTCCAATGCTACAGAGCTCTGACGCCCCACGTATCCCTGATACGAACCACCAGAACTCGACTTCACGTCCATTCTTGCGTCTCTCTTAGGAAAAAGTTAGTATCGTGAAAAGCAAATTATAAAAAAAGACCGAAAAAAAACGAAGGCCAATATAAGAAACTTATTACTCGTATTCTAGTGGTATAGAGAATGAAAGTCCGTAGACTAGTTTGTATGAATACCTAAGCCTGTGACACAGCAGCGATGCTGACTTCGAGGGTGGTCGGGGAGGACCAACTTATAAGAAATCATTGGCCACAAATGAGGGCGGACACCGTATATGACCCTACTCATTTTCTTACATTTAGTTAAATAACGTAACTGAATATCAAAATATTAAACTCCTTCACAAGAATCACTGATTCGTGATGGTAAATGATTTCTATAAGTGAACAGGCAATTCACAAAAGAAAAACCATAGACAAAAATATCAAGCACTAAGCACTTTATTCGCAACATGAACCAGCAGAACCCAGTCCCAACGACGAGAGTAGATACCCAAGTAAAACATGTGTTTAGGTACAAGTACCTCGAGAACAACGCCAGCAAGGAATTCGGGAATGCGAAGAGTAACAGCTGGGAACGGACCCTCCAAGAAAGTTGAAGACGCTCGCTCATCAGTTCGCAAGATGCTGCAAACAACACGATTCCGCCTGGTGCAACGACCACAAGCTCTTGGCCAAACGTAGGTCAAAGTTTAAGTTCGAGGAAAGAATTCCCTATTTAAAAAGAAAAACCATATAAAATTTGTATAGGATAGAGCTTTTCTTTAAGTAATTGTGAGTACTTGAGCGACCAGATGCTGTGATATCGAAACTTGTAAAAGAATGATCGTAAAAGATCTTGCACAAACACACACATTGCAACGTTGTCAACATCAAATAAGTGTCTCGTTACCAACATATCGAGGGAATAATGACGCATGCCCCTAAACTTTCAAAACCTGGCCGACTAAACACAGTGAAGATTAAAACGGATTCACTGAGCAATCAAAGCGATGCATAACTACAGGATCGCATTATTCTTCGCATCACTCTTATTGAATTCCGCCTCTTCCAAACCGTTTCAATGGCAAGCGACCTTGACTTGGAGCTCGAGCCATTTATTCATGATGTCAACACAGAATCTTTCACCTACAAATGATGTAAGGGTGTCTCGCGCACGACGTGTGCGTAGGAGGCCCATCCTGATCTTGAGGTCCGAGCTGGAAGACAAAAGGTCTTACTCAGTCCCATAAATCTTCATCGAAAACATGACAGAGTTTTAAGTTTGCCGACTTATCTCAATAGTCAGGGCCGACAAATCTTTAAGACTCCCACTTGGTCTCGGTCTTCCTCCACAGGCGGTTCACCTTGTGAACAGCAGAGCGTTGGTCAGGCCGCGTCTGAAGCGAGTGATCACAGAACACGCGAGATGAGCCGCTTACGATCACATCAAGTATTTTCTATCAGCACGTCTACCATGTACGATAATTTAAAAACTTGTATCGTCAGCGTATCAAAAAAATTATGAAGAGAAAACAGTATAAGTAAAATCGAAGAGACACGTCGCTCAAGCCACTTTGAGTACCACAGAGCAAATGCGTCTGGATATTTATTTGATAGAATCTGAAGAAAAATTAAGAAAATACTGTGTGTCATTCACCTATCGAAGAAAAAATTACGACAATATGTCAATCCTCAATAAAATCGTTGCAATGTTTTTGTTCTTATATGTGCTGTACTGATTTTTTTCCTGGGATGGTCTTGAACTCGAAGATTTGCTAAAACTCAATGCACATGTTAAGCACAATACAAGTTTTAGGATTAATTTGACGGAGTGTAAAATTTTAACTTGTTTTAATATTGAGCGTAATAAAAACACCTCCACTCTTTATAATCTCGCCTACCTGCTCGCCAACACATTTCTGGACTGGTTGTGATCAAGGACTGTAAACCAGAGCCAACTCCCTTAGATGGACAAAATAGGTCGATATCTTGGAAATCACCATTTTAGGATACAAAGAAGACACAATGTAACCTAATGAACCATGTCCAAAAACGTTTCAGATTACATAGGATCAATCTTCTGCGTTCTGGAGTACAAATTTGGATAATAAAAGTATTAAAGAGATTATTTTAATTTGTCCAAAATTAAAATAATATACCACCCTGGACTTGGGTAATGACATTTAACGCAAAAAATATTCTAACTCACGAATATAGTTCTCGAGGTTTTCAATCGAGTTCGTGACCTGCATTTCAAATTTCAAGGAGTTGGAATTGAATTTAAAGTACTGCAAAAATAAATTTTAAGATCTTTGTTCAGCACACTAATTTTTTATAAAAAGTGAACGATGTTTTAGTATTTGATATCTTTATGTTTCATTAAAATGCAGTTATAATAAACAAAATTTACTACAAAAAAGTTCAACCTAATGCCGCAAACTCAACTGATGTATCAAACTCATTTTCGTTACGCAAATGAGAACCGGGAATTCGAAGATCCATAAAGCAACATTGCATAAGTATGACAAAAACAGATCAACAGGAAACGTATACATTCACAAAACGAGCTACAAAATAAAATATTGCGTTCAAGGCACGTCCGTAGATTACCGCTTAAAAGCAACACACGAACTTCATCTCTGGAGGAAATCCAGCGAAAAATTTCGCATTCCAAGCACGTCCGTAGATTAACGCTTAAAAGCACCGCATAAACATCACCTCTGGAGGAAATTCAGCGGAAAAACCTTACATTCAAATGTTTGTAGATTAACGCACAAAGCAACGCACAACGATGATTAAAAGCAACGCACAAACTTCATCTCTGGAGGAAATAGCGAAAAAACCTTGCATTCAAAGCACGTCCGTAGATTGACGCTTAAAAGCAAAGCACCAACTTCATCTCTGGAGGAAACTCAGCGCAAACGAGACACAAGGAACAGGTACACGTACTGTGGGGCCGCTGTGCAGGCATACAAGCGAGCTGAGCCAGTCAGTGTGTGACCCTGTGTCTTCTCAAGGGTCACACTGGAGACCAAACTCATTTCCTCCTCAACTCTCGTCTTATTACTTCTCGTGTTGTTCGAGACGTGCACCGCCAAGCCCCCCACACAGTAGGTAAGCAGGTCTCAAGTGCTTGAGTACAATATACGCCGATTACATGCGGAGGAAGGAGCACGTTCGGATCGTAAGTATGGGTTTGTTCATTGGACTGTTCCGAGCTTAGCAGTGAGTTGCGCGCCAGAGAGTGTTGAGTTGCGACTCGGTGACTGCCTTGTCTCGATTACGAAATTTTGTAGTTTGTCAGAAGTAGGAATGTGGTCATATCCCTATTTAACGAGCGGATTTAAGAGTTCTGTCATGTAGATTATGTGGCATAGTTCATCTACACTCCTCGCTTCTCGTTACATAGGATAAACTTCATCAGAAAACCGACGCACGGTTCAAATTCGAGTGGAAACTTTAAAACTCCCATGGAATGTTTAAAATTCATTCGTGAAGAAACTAGCCAGTCACACCTGTCTTTTTTACCGCCAATTTTAAGAACGGAACACATTTGCACCGGACATAAGTTAGAGAAACATAGAAACGAAGACTGATCTTATTTTTTCAACAGAAATTCTCAATAAAGTGCGATAACTTTTTCGTTCACGCACTAGGATAGAACGCTGAAATATCAATCCATTAGAAGTGAGACGCATGAGAAATGAGACTTACCAATAATACTCACACCTTAGAAATGAAACTTACGGACGATGAACTCACGCCTTAGAAATAAGACTTACCGATGATACATAAAGACACGCCTCACCGAACGCGACATACTCATGATCAGATAATGCCGTAAGATTGAGACGCTATGAGAACTGATGATCACACAACAATATACGATGAAGACATACTGAACACTGACGAGCAATTTGACTGCAATCTAGAATCCCGATCCACAAATTGATATTTACTTTCAGGGCATGAAGTCTCTTTCTAAGAACGCGCGGACGTTCCGACGACTGCGGCAAAAATTGAATTGTAATTGAGACATGAGGTACGGAGGAGACCCGAGGTCGTCCTACAAAAACAAGGATGCGCAGTCTGTCAAAAGGTAGGTACACGCAACCAAGCAAACGGTCTCATACCCTTACATAGCGCACGCTAACTAGGATGTTACCGTATGGTTGAACAATTCTCCCTTAACATGTAAAATATGATACGCATGCAAAACGATATGTGTAGTATTGTGTATGCGTCCGTCTGCGTTAGTCAAAGTTCGATAAAAATAGCTAGCTCATTGTTTGACAATCATTTTCTTTGTTTCACGAAACTTATTACCATCTGTGTACTATTTACTCCTTCCGATTTCGAATCATTTTTCAAAATGCCACGATTAACGAAATTCTTGAACGAGAAAATAGGTTAATGTGTGAAAAAACGCACCTGTGCAACAGGCACTCTGTGAGGCATCAAAAAAATAAAAACGCTTGATGTTCATTTCCATCGAGAAAAAGTAGCAATTGATGTGCATTTCTATCGAGTGAAAATAACGATTCATGAGCTTTCATATCGAGTAAAAAATAACGCTCGATGTGCATTTCTATCGAGTTCGTAGTAACCTTTTCTCAGTCAGGGTTCGACCTGACTCATCAGATGCGCTCACCGAGTGACGCAACGCTGGTGAGAACTTAAAACGAGAACGCAGAGTTGGACACGTCTCTCTCCATCCCACTTGCGTCATAGTCCTGCCAGCACCTATCGGGCCTTTACACTAAAGCGAAGTTAATAAATCTACACATTGCTGGTACTCATACTGCACGACAAAAATAAAAAACTTAAGCTTCTCATTGTACAGAGTGTAATAATTTGAATAAGAACCCAAAATGATTCACATTTTTGCGAAGAATTAACAACGAAAATTTCACAAAAATTCTGGAGAACACTTAGAGTGAAGCAACTATTCAATTTCCGAAATTAAGCACGCTCAAACGCAGTTAGCGTGGAAAAGAACGTTAGTAGTTAACATACAAACAAAATTTAATTTAGTAATACGTTAGTACAAATGACGTACTTGGTAATTAACAACCAAAATACTTACAGTGAATTAACAAAAATAAAGGGGCTTCGCAAATCATCAAGGGTAAAATAAAGCAATACTTGCCATGCAGATAGCACCAAATGTAAGTTCACATTTATAGAAACTGTAATCAGTTTGATTATGCGTCGTAAACTGTTCCGTAATGAAAAAATCTACAAGGATCAATGCATCCGCAGCTGTTGCGATTGAAAAAGAAACCAGCTTACAATGTGCGTTTAAATAAAGTGAGATGCGTTTGAAAATTACCTCTTCAACCGAAAAACTTGAATTATTTATAGAGATGTACATCCCCGTCGCTGGAAATGGCTAGAGAAATTTTAGGGGGAAGAAAACAAACAGGATTTTCTGACAGCTGTGGCTGGGCGTTGTCTGTTGTCGTCAACATGATCATAACGTCTCGCAGGCCTCACACGCTCGCTGCCTCCATGGACAGCCGTGCAATTTTCAGGAACTACGGTTTTAAATAACCAGTCATTCCTCCTCGCTTCGCTTTTATGCTTTTTGTACTTTTTACGCACATTTTGATATACTTTATCATTTAATTCTTTTGGTACACTTTATTATTTAATTTTTTATATCGACGTGACACTTTTTTTATTTACTTGTTTTTCGTAAGCTTTGCGATGTTATCTCTGTCCTGGGTTGTCTTCATTGCGTCCATTGACAGCCGTGAAATTTTCAGGAAATAACGACGGTTTTGAATAAACCAATCACTCCTCCTTGCTTCGCTTTTATATTTTTTATAAATAATTTCATATCTCTACTCGTCATACCTTTCTATTTACTTGTTTATCGTATGCTTTGACATTGTCTATGTCCTGGATTGTCATTACTGTATTATTTAACACTGACATGTTTTTAGGCTGGTACAATTGAATAGGATACGTTGTAAAAAGAAGAAATAAAAAATGAAGTAAAAGAAATAAAAAATAAAAATGTAATGCAACACATTTTTACTAGCATATAAATGAGCAATACGCCAAATAGTACATATAGGAAGGCAGCAGAATTCCTCATATATTCTGGGTCAACAATTTTCTTTGGATTTGTAATTTGCTGCAGTGAAAACACGTACATATAGACCGGAAAATAGGACACCCCCATTTAAGTATCCCAAAACCAATGAGGAACGAATTTGCGAATGTCAGTCTGTTTTTAGACCAACTAGCAACCAAAAGATGTCAAAATTCACGCAGCGAAAAAATGACGCACAAACTAACCTCCAATAGCAAGAGTTGACAATCTTTTTATTCCTATAATGTCCCTTCCTCACGTAAAGAAATGCGAGCCATTTATTACCAAACGAACATACTTCAAAAACCTAAAGGCAAACCAGCTTTTTAGTAGCCTTTGAGCACGGTCAGCTCTAACAGCAAAGAGCGGCTCCGAATTCACGGATCACTGATCGGCAGGACTGGCACCGGTTTTCGTACGCTGTTCACCTGCTCGCTCATCGGAATTCGTGCAGTAACAACAGAGATCTGAGTTAGGATTCCTTAGAGCAATGGTTACGCTCTAGATGCTCACGCAGGTCCTGGCACGCGCACAAGCGTGGGCGGGCACCGACGCAGTTATACAGCAATTGTAGACTTGCTATTGCAGTTACACAGACTTTTATATTGCAGTTACACATGAATTGCACAGACTGACTTGCCATTTCTTCTCCCATGAACGATACGCCTCTAAGGTAAAATAACCACAGGAATAAAAAGTTCCTCTTTATCTTCAGTTCAAGCAATTCTATTTATGGTCTGTAGGCCGTGCGAAATTTTCTCACTCGACTTCAAATACGCTCAAAAGCCAAAAGACAGGATCATCGATCCAGGTGCCTAAAAAGGAAACCTAGTTTCATTCAAAGAAAGAGAACTAAGGACTTGTGGAGATCACGCATGAGGAACCATGACGTCGTGATTCAGTTTGGACTTTCTACACCGGATTATCACCACGTCGAACGACCCGAGAATGCGACGTGTAACGCACGAGGAAAGCAGATATCAACCCACTGAATTATATTAAGAATCACAAGTTTAATTGTCTCTCGAAGAAGGAAAGTTTATCACAAACTTAAAATATCAAAATGTGGTATTTTTAAATCAACCATGTTTGAAAGTTGATCAGTGTAAAGTGAAAGTCATTCTAATTGAGTCCCAAATAAAGATATAAAATTGATACATAAAACCCTGGACAAGCCCATTGTAGCAATTACTGCACTAGCTGCGTATTAGTTTGGTTATACTGTCTTATCTTTATTAATTTTCTGCTTTACCTTAGCCAGGATTGGCAAAAGATAAAGAGCAGCTTGGAACTCCATGAACCAAGGATGTCTTATTTCTAAAGTATAATCACAATTAATGATCATTTGAGCTACATTGCACGTAAAACAGCTTCTGCCTTAATTCATCAGCTGAAAGTCTGCACCCTAGTCAGTAACAATGAAAAAAACTATGTATTAGAGGGTGCTCCCAAAAAAAGAAATGCATGGCAGCGAAAGGTACCGGAAAGATTGGGGCGCAAATTCAGTGACCGGTTCGACATGGAAAAGTTTAATTCTATTTCGAGTTATAAAACTCCTGAGGAGCCTCGTCCAGCGTACAGAACGGAGGCGGATGGTTGGCACTAGAATTTTTTTCGCACAGAGAGAGCAAACTTTTCTCAGCAATTTAATGACAAATGAGTGCAAACTGCATTATGTATTCTTAAGCAACCTAATCCCCCGCGACACAGAACGTTGGAAATCAAAAAATTAAAAATTCAATTCAGAAACGAGCAATTTTTTGTCAAATTTCATGCCTCTGAGACCCCAATCTCCGATGATTTACTGGGACTCGTTTCGAGGTAATTTCCCCTAATAATAAAAAAAAACACCGCACTCACGGAGCCTTTTGCACCGGTGCTTCAGAAACATTATGATGCCGTTGCCACAAAAGAAATCAGCGGAAAGACGCAACTGTCGGTAGAAACATGTCGAACTGAGCAACGCGTTTTCCTTTGTATTTTACTTGTGGTTTATCAAAATTGACGTCAATCAGTGTGCAAATCGATTCATCACGAAGAAGCTCGAATATTTTCACCTGCACATTTGGGGAAAATTGCACGAATTACGGCAGATCGGGACACGCGTACGCTGCATCAGTACAATGAGCCACGACACGACGCTGCTGTAGCTGGAGAGCGAGAGACAGGGCGCAAGAGATGGACTCGAAGATAAGGGGACCGCAACAGCAGCATTGTGTTGCGACAGGCTTTTATAATCAGCGCAAGCCGCACGGAGTTACTAAATTGAGGAACCTTAGACACGGAAAAAACTCGATGCAATTCCACGCACGCACAGGGAATTATAAGTTTTTTTTCGGGGTATATCTGAGTGATCGCGAGCAGATCCATCAATTGATACGTCCAATTAGACGGCCGGTGTCATGGGACTCTCAGCGAAATTTGGTCGCCGCAGTTGACAACTGCAGACAGGGTAACTGTGTGACACCTTTGAAATTCGTTCACAGATTTCCTTTATCGTGATGAAGAAACGCTAAAAGAATAGATGGAACATGGAAAATAGATTTCAACTGTTAGTGTAGACCCACTCTTATTGTGACTATTCCAATATTCGTGCAGTTGTTGAGGATTTTTGCTGGCTCAACAACTATCTGCTGCTTTAATAATACGTTGCCATAGAAGCCTCGAACGTTATTTGGCTCACATTTCTAATATCGTTGTCTGTTTTTCGGTTCACTTGCCACAATATACAGGTTTGAGGCAAATAAATCTTTCAAATAATAAATAGTGGTAACTGTAAACAACCTGGTCTTCTTATAATCCATAGTGGCATCCTAGTCGGCAAACAGGCTTGGCTTATCAAGAAAGAGGAGTCAGATTAAAAAATGGACCCTTTTTAGTTTCAAAATTCTTCAACCATTCGATTTAAACATTGTTCTAATCACTTTTTTAACTACAGGTTACGTTAGGTCTGTTTTTACTTTACCAACATTTTCATTATATCAACCAGAGTAAAATTTTAAATTTCATCTGTTAGTACTAGCTGAAATAATTACGTACTAAGGGTAGTTAGCTTCTTCTCGAGAGCATGAGGTGTCTCGCAGCAAGGCCAAAATTTAAAGGAAGTCTGAGGCTCGAAATCTCGAGTTAGTTCGTCGTTGACAACACGAGTTGTTCTTAAACGGCCCATAGACGATTAATTTAATTGTCAATATCATTGACTCAACATACTGATGAGCTTTTTTGTTCCCCACGAAGTCAATTATTTGACGGTCGTCAATCAAGCCCACAGACGATCAATTAAATTGTCAATATTCATCATTGTCAACTATATTGACAATAAAATTTATCGTCTATGGGCCGCCTTAGGAGAGCCAAAGGCAAAAATTCGCCTTCTTGTTGTGCTCTTAGTGCAGTTAGAAACACAACTTCATTAATTTATATACTACAATTGAGCAATCAAACGAGCTATAACCTAGTCCCCTACCTTGATGTCGAGTAACGGGGCAGAAGTTCAAGATGGAAATTCGTCAATCTACAACGTATAGGAAATTTAAAGTCTTTAACTGGTTCAAACAAAACGTCAAATTGTGAATGAAAAGAAAATTAGTCTTTCTGAACTTGGATTTTAGTTCATACCTCTTCATAACTTTAGCAGTAAATTCAATGATTTCAATAGTACGGAACAAGGCAGAAGAAATACTGATGGGCTTGAAGTTATGCGAAAGGCGATTGTATTTAAAAGTATGGTGGTGAAACAGTTATTTTGATAACAAACATTAAGAACGAATTTTGTAATACCACGCATAGTTTACAAGTCACAAGGGGTTTGATCTGGGACTTGAAATAATTATTCTTAACTACGACCAAATGAACGGCGGTAATGTTACGAGTCTCTGCTAGGCGGTGCATCAAAGGCTTCATAGAACTCGTCTCCGTATTATTCGTAAAGATGGACTCCCCTCCGAACGTCGGTGTACGAAGTGATCAGTCTCGTGCTTTTAAGACTTTGACTGCGGCAGGTAAATATTAAGTTCAATATTCAACTGAAATTTAAAGTCAATTGTAGTAGGCCATTTTTAAAATAGCAAACACGAACTGGATCGTGATATCATTTAGCATTGATTAAGTATTTGTGAAAATTGAGTTTGTGACTACTGGTCAGTCAGCAGCATTGTGAAAATCCCATTCGTGTACCACCGGTGGCTCACGTCGCAGTCAAAGTGTTAATGAGCATAGTTCATGAGCCACTTGTGTTGATTCAACTCCAGGAGACAATGTACGCGTATTTTATTTTGATCAGCATCTTCAGGGAAAAGCCTGAAAAAATATCCACAAACAGTTATCTGAGTAGAAATTAAATCAGTTCTCACGGTAAAATTTGCAGTAACTTACGAATAATCAACTTTCAGAAGCATCACAATTGTTATTCAATGATTCTCGTGTTCCTTATTAATAAGTTCAGGCAAAATACAGACGTGTAACTCTAGGAGAAAAAGGTGACGCACGTCCTTTACCTCAAAAGCAGTCGACTAAGAAGAAACTTCTCAATCTTCGAAGGAATGCGGGTAAAAGGTTTCAAGAAGGTCACCAGCATATGAAAACTCACCCATACACAATACCCGAGAACATTTACGAATACCCCAACTGGCAGCTATCGTATGCTTAGAATACCAAAGCAAACGTAAGATTGGGTTTGCATTACGCAAAATATGGACGTTAAACTAAGTGATAAATCATCGTTTGAAGCTCTACACAGGCAAACTCGCCTTCGCAGTCCACTTCAGAGCAAAAAATGACCAGAAAAAAGGGACGGTCAGGTAAGTGTATGGCCCTACAGCTGGAGTACGGCTCCTTGGACCTGGGATAAGCTCACGTCGAAGGATCATCTAACCACTGGAGATTTTACCTGCGTTCAAGAATTCAGCACGTAGAGCTATGAGCAAAACACCGAATTTTGAACGAATTTTCACCGTTGGAGATACTGGATCGTAATTTTTTTCTAGTCAAGTTTGCTGCGCTGCGAGGTAATCCAGCATGTAAAGTTCGGAGCAAAACGGCTTTTGACCGAATTTTCGCCGTCAGCGCCGTGCAACTGGCAGCGTAATTTTGTCAGGTCTACTTTGCAGAGCTGCGAGGTAATTCAGCTCGTAGAGCTCTGAGCAAAACACTGGATTTTTTAACGAATTTTTGTCGTCGTAGCGGTACAGCTGGCAGCGTAAGTCAACTTCGCTGCGCTACGGGGTTCTAGCTCGAAGCCTAACCAAGACGAATTGGAAAACATTAAGCAGCTCGCTGCATCACTACGATGACTTTTTTTTAAATAGTGACCCAGGTGTTTACAGGTAGCTTAGAAGGAAGACCCACACCTGCAGGGAAAAATCGGGCAATGGAATTCATATCGAATCTCTTGGAATAGACAGAGGTACTCACTTAGCAGCCTATGATGTTGAAAGAATCTAGAATATTAGTTTGACTTGCCCTAACTAAAACAAAGGTGTTCCTAAAAGAGGAAGGGAAAGACACCATTTATAATAGAATTAAATGAACGAGGGATTTATGCACAGGGTATCTGCCCGCAGTGGGCGCTCAGTATTTCATAAAACTTTATCACTCAACAACGGTTCGAGAAAAAATAATAGGAGCTAGAAACGGAGAATAGTAGTGAATAGAAAAAGAATGATCCATCATAAAGTAAAAAATCAGTTCAATTCAGTGAAAAGCCGGCTAATGTAATTTTCAGCGAGGGACCTCACTTCTTCTCTTGGAGTGCTAATCCGTAATTCCCATACGTAAATGCAACAGTTGATTTCTCAGAGGGGAATATGTTGAGAAGAGATACCAATTCATATTTGGGCAGTATAACCTCAGTTTGATTGTCATTATCATTGAACTGTATTTGAACCTATCGGCGTACTAATAGGAACTTTTACCTATGTATGAAATAGAATATTGTTGCCAAACCAGGCACTTTTAACCCATCAAAAACCCAATGTAACACATGTTACAATAATTATTCGAAACTCCCTCACACACGTCCGTCCCATGCCCTCCGACGTTTCAGCGGGATCCCAATTACACGTGTGCGTACGTTAATGTTTCTTAATTACTAACATCACAACAACGCTTATATCATGGTGTTATAACACAACGCTTATATCATGGTGTTATAACACAACACTTATATCATGGTGTTATAACACAACACTTATATCATGGTGTTATAACACAACACTTATATCATGGTGTTATAAAGGAAATAATGATGAATGCGTGAGTTTAAATTGAAACGCTTTCAGTCGAAAACTTAGCATTCGAAATTCACAAAAAAAAGTAAAAATTGTAGGTCGACGCAGCACACACCAATACGCGAAAAATTATTTCAAAGTTCAAGGGAGCGCAGATAAAATAACTCATCAGTTATTAAATGCTGCTTAATTGTTCGGCAACAAAATTAACGTATTTACATAGAGTGAATTTTAACACCTTTGCGCTTCAATCATTTCTTTTAAATACGCCCGAACGCAGGAACATATTCGAATCGACCAAAATGATTAAAATAGCGCAGTATTTGCAGGCATAAGATATTTTCTACAGCACTCTAGCACTCACAGCTTCACAACGCAATTTGAGACGTATTTAATAAACAAAAAAGTTCAGCTTTTAATATTAAGATTTTTTCCCAGCACGTATTACACCACATACGAACAACTAAATCCTCATTTTGAAGTATTCAAAATTGAACATTAAAAACGTTTCTAAACCGTTCATAACTATAGAAGCGTCCATGCATTTCTGATAATTTCCAATCTAGTCACTATTTTCACATCGAAATAATCTAGTCACTGTTTTCACGTCGAAACAATCCAGTCACTATTTTCAAATCTAAATATCCCACCACAACTTTTTAGCCACGCCTGAAAATTTCAAGATCAAATAACACAGGATCCCGACTCGCCAAAATAATCCCGGTAAAGTATTACAAGTCGTCCTTGAACAAGACAGTAGTAAAAACCATCGAGTTTGAAAGGCAGACACTGGAAGGCAGCTTCAGGCTGAACAGAATCAAAGAGTTTCAGGAATTTGAAGCCAGATGACACCACAGCAAAACGCAAGGCTTCAATTCATTCCAACACTTGAAAATGTAAAAACACTCGAGAGGAACGTTTCCACACAATTGGGGAACACGTCTTCCAACCTTGGTGGAGGGTGAGAACAACCCTGACTTTATAACCATCTTATTCTCAGAGGCAACCACGAACAAGGGTGATCACGTAACAACATAAGAAACACCTCCTATAAGCTATTTCTAAATAATCTTATTTTGGTATTCACTGTCAAGTAAATGAACACAGTACACAGCAACTATTGATACGCAGAACAGAATACGTGAGCAACACTGCTCGCACACATGCACACACCACCACAGGTGAAGCGATACTGAGAAGGTAAATTTCTTGTTGCCTCCAGGCGTCTTGAGCTGCGGAGGCCGCTGCGTTCACACCGTCGAAAAGCGCAGAAAAAGATACCTATGGAATTTGAGCTGTCGGGGCCTTCAGTAGCCGAAAATTTGATCTCCTGAAATATCTCTCACACATTTCAAGATAATTTCTGTACGCGTTAGTCAATCGTAATGAAAATAAAAATTTCAAATTTTAAAATCGAGAATTACGACATACAAACGGTCTAGGTAATGAGAGGCGAGGAGTTTCGTATCTCGGTCTGAAACCAGTCCCATGTCGAGCACCGGTCGAGTGATCATCAATATTGGAACGGAATAAAGAAGAAACAGAAGCTGTGGTCAAAGATTTATCATTGCTCACAGGAATGTGATCATTAGTATATATCAGAAAAGGATGAAACTGAAACAGATGATCCATTTTAAAATTCATATATGTGCACAAGAATCACAAAAACAATTGTTATGGTAGTAGACCAACGAAAATATAATGAAAAAGTATAATTCAGGTTGATATTTGCGCAGTAGAATAAAAAAAATCTTGTTATGGTAGTAGACCAACGAAAACAACCTAATGAAACAACGTGTAATTCAGGAGCTGCGAAACGAAAATTAACAAATATTTCTCGATTTCAAATAAAAAGCAGTGAACAAATCTTGAAGTAGGAGCACAAGCCACAACGAATGAAAAAAAATATAGTTTCGGAACCATGTTCACACTATCCAAAATAGGACAATGATTGTTGCGAGGGAACTCTTCTGAAGAAAAAATTTTCCAGCAGATATAACAAAAATTTGTTCTTCAGTGATATTCGTTGTCGGAAGCATTTTAGAAAAAACGATAAAAAAAATCTTTCAAATAATCCAAAATAGTCCAACTTATACAAAGGAACTCTTTTGAATTAAAAATATCACAACAGATATGACAAAAAAGTATTAATCATTGATATTCGTTGTCGATAGCATGTGAGAAAACGATAAAACAACCCGAAGGTAGGAACATCTCCAAGGATCTGAGAGCGTGCGACGAATAGGCCCAGCGTCTTCTCTTTAGAGGTGACAGCGCCCAGGGAAGAGGGATGAAGATGGGAACAAGGGTGAAGGAGATGGGAACAAGGGTGAATGAGATGGGAACAAGGATGAATGAGATGAGAGCAAGGATGAGTGAGATGGGAACAAGGGTGAAGGAGATGGGAACAAGGATGAAGGAGATGAGAACACGGATGAATGAGATGGGAACAAGAATGAATGAGATGGGAACAAGGGTGAAGGAGATGGGAACAAGGATGAATGAGATGGGAACAAGGGTGAAGGAGATGGGAACAAGGATGAATGAGATGGGAACAAGGGTGA
>JACJUY010000002.1:197465-218977 GCA_014220935.1 Platorchestia sp. MABIK | reverse complement strand
TCCCTTTTGATTTCGAGAAGTTTGATTTTTGTGGTCCGCGAACTACATCAGAGCAGAATAACTTTCAGCAGAGAAATTATATTTTTAATACTTCGAGAAACTTTTCGTCACCGTGAATAAATTATTATAATCGTAATGTTCTCACTACATCGAACACAGTAAAAGTATACGCGCTTGGCCAGTAAATTGCATCATTTTTTTAAAACTATGCAGAGTTTAAATTACACCGAACGTATCAAGTAATAAATGATTGTGAAAAGATAAACTCAGATTCATTCCTTTGAACATCCCCAATCGAAGTTTATTTCACGAGGACGCAGAATATCAGAGCCTAAAGCGCGAGGGATACAAGTGTAGTAACAAAAATTACACAAAAATTATACAACAGCCGTAAGAAATCATACAACCGTCGCTGACGTTGCCATCTTAGAGCAAACGTTGCCTGTTTTGTACACGACACGTTAACGTGACATCAAACAGTTAGGCAACCGTTCAAAGTGAACTACGTAAAAATAGAAAGATAGCGAAAAGGGCTTCAGCGTTGCCGCAACAAAATTTTATTGAGCTACTGATTGAGAACAGCGACAAAAAACGCTGGAAATGGAGGTTTAGTCCCTTGCATAACTTCTTCCGTAAGAACAACAGCAACAGCAGGAAGAATTATTGTACTCAGAATACTCAAATACAAACAAAAGCCAAGAAGAGAACAGTAACGAGATGAATTAATAGAATAAAAACTGCGCTTCAGATGCGCTCTAGTATGATGAAGTACGTATCATCCATGCTAACTCATTCCAAATTCGGCAATCGCTATAACGTGGGAGTATTTTGCTGAAAAATCTTGAAACCGTATTCCATTTTGTTATATAAACCGAAAATTTTCCACAGCTTACGTGAATCCAAATATTAAGCCCACAAGATGTTATTTGGAATATTGAGGGTACATTGAGCCCAAACGATGTGATTTGAAGAGTACTTAGAGCTGTTCCATACGCCACAGATGGCCGCTGCAGATCATGCCATTCGATCTCATTCACTCCATACGAACGAAATAATCGGAAGGGTTGAATTCGAACACAAGGAGCATGCCTTCTTAAAGCAAGTGACTTTACTCACTGTAAGTAACCTGGGAACATGGCACGGAGACACCGACCGCAGTAAGTCCATTCGGGCTTTTTTCTCCAGTTGACTCAGGCTTACCTGAAAAAAAACGAGAGAACATCGCGCTTGATTGGGGCTTTGCATAAAAGGACGCTTACAGAAATGCGGTAGGATGTACAAGCAGAAAGTATTTACTGAGAGAAATTGGTTGAGTTTAATGCTTGGCGAAGTGAAAATAATTCATGAAGATATCACTTAAATGAATCAACTGCAGGCTTAGATGTTATCAAGGAAAATACACATCGAAAAAATCAATAACTTCACGTAAATTCTTTCCCGAACGCATAGTTAGCATGACAAAATGAGCGACAGAGTGAACTACCTCAGGCACTTCAGAGTTCACAGCTCCATTGTTTCGTCATAGAAGAGAAACGAGTTTGGGCTCCAGACTTCTGGGAAGCCAAACCACACCGCCTTTTTATGACAAGGGATCCTGCCAAAACGAAGGTGGCCTAGGCTTGGAGAGCCTGCAAGGATCACGGCGTTTTCTTTGTGTTCTCGAAATAAGAGAAGTACTGGCAACTAAATGCAGGCACTCTCTTGCGGTTGTGCTCTAACCTTGTTCTGACAGGCACTAAATTTTGCGATAATAATAGGACGATTGTGTGAAGCGGACCACATCGTAGAATAAATTGAGGAAGGTACTTCGTTAGTGAAGCAACGCGACGCACGGGAACGAATTCTCGTTCTACATATTTTATCTAAAAAAGACCTCGAAATCGAAAGAAAAGAGCCTCGCAAAAACCTGCTAAAGAGAATAACTACATTTTGAAAATATTGGGTAACTTATTTTGGGGTAGGAAAACTCCTGATTCGTTTATGGATTAAATTGTAATGACTCCGCAAAAAGTTCTGAGCTGTCCTGTCCCAAAGAGCTTTATACTCATTTAATTTTTTAAGTGAATGGATCAACTGAATTCAGTTTCCACCCTTTTTACCCAGACTCTCCCCTTAACATCCACAAGTTTTTACTAGCTTTAAACAGGCATTCAATTAAAGTGTTCATGGAACGTAAAATCGAGTGGAACGAAATGCTATGTAATTTGCTCCTGTAATAACGGATTTAAATTTAAAGAATAACTAGTGGAGGGATCCTGCGCGGAAACAACACTCATGAAAAGTAAAAAGGAAAAGTCTTTTTTCTAAGAAGTTTCCATAAAATAAATAATATGGGGCCAGGAGTTCTGGATTTGCATTCAGCAAAACCAGCTTTTTGTCTTACATTCCTTCGGAGGCAACCTCGCAACAAGCACAGCTTATCTTCAATTTAACTTTGACGTACTAGTGCACTAGAGAAAGGATAAGTTATTTTATACGTAGTAGTACACTAGAGAAAGGGTAAGTTATTTAGTACGTACTAGTGCACTAGAGAAAGGGTAAGTTATTTAATACGTACTAGTGCACTAGAGAATGGGTAATTTATTTAATACGTACTAGTGCACTAGAGAAAGGGTAAGTTATTTAGTACGTACTAGTGCACTAGAGAAAGGGTAAGTTATTTAATACGTACTAGTGCACTAGAGAAAGGGTAATTTATTTAATACGTACTAGTGCACTAGAGAAAGGGTAATTTATTTTATACGTGCTAGTGCATTAGAGAAAAAGTAATTTATTTAGTAGTAATTTAAAATATAGCGGTTATTTAAAACATGACGAATATGTCTTTATGTTCGTTTCTAAGCTGCGACTAATTTTAAAATATTAACGAACGCTGAGACCGTCCCTGAATTTCCTCTAAATATTGCAACTCCAGAGGCAGATCTTTCTCGCCCAAACTATTGACCATTAACTTTGTGTAAGTTCCTTAGTACAAGTCCGCCAGATGTTGCCTCCTATTTGAAATCAGATCTGCATCATATCCAGCGTTCGATATGATTGGAAACATCTTTTTGCGGGGCAAGTCAACGATGAAAGCAATGGAGAAGAGAAATTTAAAAACACTAAACGCGGACAATTCTGACCGAAACTCATTTTTTCAGCTCAAAATATAGCGAGAAATTAGCACTGAAAGGAAATAACATACTGCTCAAGATTGGTCTCGAAAAATATTGAAAATATATGAAAATATGTATAAAGCATAGATAGAAACAAATAGAAATAGAACCATCGGCCATCTTTATAAACTTAAATTGGGCAACTGGGCATGATCTCTCGGTGTTAGGTTACTGACCAAGACGTAGGTTCTCTCGGCGAATGCTTTGTGCAGTGTACAAAAGTACAATGAGTAAAATGCAAGGTTTTAATGTATCAAACATGGCTACTTTATCTCTGGAAATATCATATTTTATGATGTGTGCACAGGAACATCTATTTTATGTTCATTTATTTTTTGTTTTACAGCAGCTAGCATAATTCATGAGCTTAAAATAGAGATTTTATTGCATGTACTTTGGCAAGAATATGCAAAGCCGATGCCCCAACCAAGCGTCCAGAAGTTTTCGTGGTGCGGTACTTTTAACTCTAACGCATTTTCCTACTCAGAATTATATTGAAGATGGAGTTTGCAGTTTTTGAATTTAGAATTGCGCCACTCTTGACTCAACTGTGTTTTATAGAGCTTGAGAACAACGGACATGTGAAGCAAAGTCACTTCGAAAATTGTAATCTTCATATTTACACTTTCTTCTTCACGGGTGATGTAACTCGTTGTTTGTACTTATGCTTTTCTTTCTCATACATTAAGACGTGAAATTGTTCTGCTCTGCATGCGAATTCACTTACCCTGCGCAGCTCTTGAGCTCAATAAGCTCTGTCGGCCTTTTCCAAACAAAAACAGCATTTCGCGCATTTTTGACGCTATTTTCGCTCAGCGTTACCCCCATCTAAATCGAGTACCCCATCCGTAAGTAACACAAATCTTCGGCACTTTTATCATCCTCGTATATATGCAACCCCATCTGCTATGAAACTTTACATCTTCTATAACCGCTACGGGGGGCCCCACTTCGTTTAAGGAACCCAGCTTCTACGAGCCCCCACTTTTGAAACCAACTGCTGGCGAGCTTTCCATCTATTTGCGCTGCCCCGAGCCCTTTGGGCTGCAGACCCCACGCTGAATGCGAGCTAAAGTGCGGCAGTTCACAGCGATGCCGCCAGGGCGCCGCTAAAGGGAGGTGTGATCTCACTCAGTCTGAGTCTCCAGAGTAAACACTCACTGCAAACACATGCCGACTGACCAATGACAGCTACACTGACAGACCTCGGCGCAAGCAAATTTCCCTGAAAAATGGTCTTGACTCACACTGAGAACGTAATGAAGAAATGCGCGAGATAAGGGTCTTGAATTCCGTGACGGAGTATACTATTTGGGGGAGAATAAAAACGGAGAACAAGAAGAACTCGAGGAGAATTATCTCAAATGCATGCGCACACGGGGACCACAGAGAGTAACTCAGGTGTTAGACGTACTTTGGGCCTTTTGGAGAGCGGAGGACGGGGCACCGTGACTCTAACCCAGAGGTTCTTAACCTGGGTTCGATTGAACCTCAGGGGTTCGGGGAGTCGAACCCCTGGGTACAGCACTGTACAGTTTGTGCGCTAATACAGCATATAGTTACATACTTATGTATTGAATTTAAAGAAAAAAGGAACATTTTAGATTTCCAACTACGAAAAGTTCGATGAATGCATGAATGGAACATGTGGGGTTCAGCGCCTCACAAGTTCCATACATGCATTCATGTATATTTGGAACTTGTAGGGTATAGTACCTCACATGTTTCATACATGCATTCATGCATATATGGAACTTGTGGGGTTCAGTACCTCCAAGAAGGTTGAGAACCACTGCTCGAACCTCCAGAATTCCACTACGCTAAGCAACAGGCACTGTCTGGTCGCCAGAGAGCTCCGCTCGTGACGCAACTTCCCGCTCAAATTTGATGCGTTTTAGCTTCAATTTATTACTCACAGTCATAAAATGGTTGAAATGTTTGATATTCGATTAGCAAATCAATACAATTTTACAATGATATACTCCCTATCCATCCAGGAGTTTCCCAATGAGGAAATCCGGTTATTAATATTGAAAAGGCAAACAATTTATAAACCAGCACTTTTATAGAAATGATGAAAGTATTCTCACAAAATGACTCTTAAACTCATACAGTGGAAAAAAATTACAGTGATAAATACATATTCTTTCATTATATTTCTGCAATAAAGAAACAAAACAGTTTCAGGGCTTGCCAGCTTGAAAACGAAACTCATACAGGCTCAGATTAGATTATAAGGTAATTTAAGCCTCCCTAAACTGATGTTGGCTCAACTCTCACAGAAGATACTGAAGATGAAGGCGATACTGAAGATGCCTTAGATGATACTGAAGATGGGTAGGCGATAAAATCTATAAGCTTGTTTCTACGGCGCACACGTGAGGAAAAAAAGGCTTGCCAACGTGCATCGAAAGAATTTCCGGCTTGAGTGCATATGGTGAGCTTGATTTGACGCAGACCATAAGTTCATCAAAGCTTATTTAGCACCATAAGAAGATACTAATTACTGACTTCAGTCTTTAGCCAAGGTAAGAAAATGGTGGGTCTTAGACGTACATGCACACCGTAGAGAGCCGCCCAGCGTGGTGGGAGTAAGGCAAACGTACGAAATTTCCCTACATAATGTTGCACAGATTGTTGGATGCCACCTTGCATTCGAGCGTGCGAAGTATTATATACATGAAGACTATAAAGGAAAAATTTAGAAAAGGATGCGATTGAATTAAACAGTAACCACTGAAATTAAATGGCAACCACTGGAATTGAATGGCAACCACTGGAATTAAATGGCAACCACTGGAATTAAATGGCAACCACTGGTATTAAATTGCAACCACTGGAATTGAATGGCAACCACTGGAATCAAAGAGTAACCACTCGAATTCTGCAGTAAACACTCGAATTAAAGAGTAACCACTCGAATTAGAGAGTAACCACTCGAATTAGAGTAACCACTCGAATTAGAGAGTAACCGCTAGAATTAGAGAGTAACCACTCGAATTAAAGAGTAACCACTAGAATTAAGGAGTAGCCACTCGAATTCTAGAGTAAACACTCGAATTAAAGAGTAACTCCTTGAATTAGAAAGTAACCTCCCGAATTAAAGAGTAACCACTCAAATTAGAGAGTCTCCACTCGACTTAAAAAGTAACCACTCCTTAGAGTAGGACAGTCAACTGGGGAGCAGCTCGGCCCTAAATTAAAACAACACGCACTCAAGTAGTGAACAAGAGGATCTAGCATCAGAAACTGCAATCAAGTTTCAAAAGAATTCGAGTTAGAGCGCAAGAAAAAGAAAATACGACAGAGATTTCAGTTGCGTGATATTAAAGTCATGGGAAGAAATCTGCGTTGATTTCAGCTTAAATTGACTGCCTCTTCAAGGCGCCTGGAAAATGTTAGAAACGAAGGCTGGATTGGCTGCGACTTCGAGAGAGAAATGGCCGCGATAGATAAAGATGAAGATTATTTTGAAAATTACCCAGATGTTTTTGACCATCCTACGGAAGACTCGGAAAAAAGTCGCTTGAAAAAGTTGCAGCCAAGCTGACGAAGCACTCGTGCTCGATATCGTTCGCTCTGTGGAGAATTTTGACTGCGATGTGGAGAGGCGAGTTAAGGTCGAAAGTGACGGACGCGTACGAGACAATCGCTTCAGATGACACCACTGCGGTGGAGGACAAAATATTCAGGTGTCATAGAGGTGCCGTCGCCAAGGTCAAGAAAGATAAACGTCGACACAATGGATATCCGCTGAGCTGGGCAATCAATTTAACTTTCCACGCGATAAGTCGAAGCGATGGATTCGCCGTATAGCGAACACTCAACTGCAGATAGGCAATGCACGGAATAACTCTGCCTTATCGACTGAAATCAAATATACTACCAGGCAGAATTACAGACTATAAATATTTAAGTCCCCAACCCTCGTTAAGAATCTGAACGGATAATGCATTATACACATCTAGGGAACAAGCAGCTTAGATAAGATGTACAAGGCTGGTAATGTTGTTACAATTATTAAACTTTCACATATCCTAGACGTAAAAACGCAAAAAAAGCAGCTACATAGTGACCTCATGAAGTTGGTGAGCGCATATAAATATCCTCATTTTACACAAAATAATAGAAAATCTGAATTTGCACGAAAATTCTTCTTGCTCACAAAAGCGCGTGTGCTTTTAATAGAAATATTCGACGCTGGAAGAGATCTTCAAGAGATGAAGATGTAGTTGCGTGGGGTCCACATTTCATCCAAGCCTTGATTTATTATAACCATAACATGATAATTTTTAAATTTGGATTTGAAATTTTTTAACATATGAAATTGGTTACTTTTGCAATTTGGATTTTAAATTGAGTAAAATATCACCTTCCGCTTCGATTTTTACCATGGAAAATTTGTTTTAACAACTTAAATGAACATGTAAAGGGAATTAAAAAACAGATGTGTGCAACGCGTATAAGGCACCGAAGTTGCGCAGGTGTTGCATCAGAATTAAAAATAATTTTTTTTTTTAGGTCATCTTCTTACTGAAAAATGAAATATAATACGGCAAGGCACGGCCCTTATTTTAAGGCGAAAAAGGTGAACATAAAAATCGCGTGAGGACCATAAAATGATTTACATGATTTACTATTTACCAATTCTCCTATTTTTGCAATAGATAATATAATGTAATGCATAAGCGATGCAACACACGAATGAACCAAATAGCTGATGAGTGTTTCACCATGAAAGCATAATGCACATGAACAACACATTTGAACAAAGTGACAATTTACACAAGAGTCGTCGTCAGTACTTACATATATTAGAATCTGTCATTTGAATCCAAACTTACGTGCCAGCTACGTACTTCGCCTCCATGAGTGCACGCAATCCCAGTCTAACTTTTTTTGCCGCCTGCATGCATGTTTTTCGCCGCCCAAGTAATTAAATTGCTCAGGCGGCGAAAAACGTGCATGCTCCGGCGAAAAAGTTTAACTGGGATGCTGTTTCCCCGAAACATTCGCTAGCTTGTAAACTTCAAATGTAGCGCAGGTTGAAGTCATTCGATAAAACAAAACGCTATGATTACAAATGCTCACCTATTATTACAGTAGACTATATTATTCTGAACTCTTTTGGAGTGCTGTAAGCGAAACGCGCAATACAAAACTTCGAATAAAATTAATTCTAAAGCGTGGGTTCGTGTACATGCAGCTCTCTAACTGATTTCTGAAAAACACTTACCGTATAATGTGCTAAGAAATTTCATCCTGTTTCAATTTTCAGTCCACACAAAAACAAGAAGCCTGAATAAAGCATTTCGTGAAAGTGTTATTCTGAATGTTCACGCAGAAGCACTTCATCAGCCTCTTCAAGCTGTTGAAGAAAATGCAATGTCTCTATATCATGAGCTATCAAAAATTGCAAATTTGATAACAAGGATTTGTGTAAATTTAGTAGCAGGTGAATTTTATTTGATGAAAGCACGGCTCAAACTCTTCCATTCATCATAAAACACACAACCGAGCAGAGATCACTTTTGGCTGCAAATCGTAGTGCACTTGGAGAAGATCATCATTTGGATTAAAATTATGCGTTCACTAAAAATTTAGAGCCGAGAATATACGAATTAATCTGGTGCAAGCATATAAGGGCTCCAAAAACCTGCTCCATCGATGAGACTGACACATCACAGGGAAGAGTATTACATTTTACAATGAGTTTAACATTTTACAATGTGAATTACATTTTACAAGAGTATTACATTTTACTTTTAGGAAAAATTAGTAATTAGGCTCTCCAGTATTTGTGAGCGACACGACCAAATTTGAAATTTAAATTTTCGCTAGCAAATTTTTGCAGTGACGTTTTACTTCCTCAAAAATGAGCAATACGTCTCGTCTGAAGAATCTAACGCGCAGAATCATCGCGAATAGAATCTCCATAAAACAATATGTTCATCGACCAAAGCAATATTACCGTTTTGGACGGAAGCTCTAATTTTCCAAAGAGTTAAATGAACAAGTACAGATAAATAATCATACAGATAAATAATCATACAGTTCTAATCACCGCAACGTTTTGCGGAAATTTAACGTAATACCCATAAATCTCAATGGTTTCAAAACTGAAAGCATTAAACTTAGCTGCGTGAGCATTTTTTTAAAAGAAATAAAAATAGTATTCGTAATACATTGATTTTTACCACACTAATAAGTTACGTAAAACTTCTTTTAAATCAACACCTACTGTAATCTGTAATTCTTCTTATTCCCCTGAATGCACTAAAATCAACAAAATGGATTCCTTTAAAAAGTATTTTCGTGGTGAAGCCACAAATGTAGCTCTATGGTTAATTTTAGGTTATTGGATGTATCGTTAGTACATTAACACACGCAGAGTTAATATTCTTAAATGCATTTAATATATTTATTGTGTAATGCAATGCATGTACGCAGGGATTTTCCACATACATCAGATCAATGGCTAATTCATAATTCTACGAAAAAGGAGAATTGACACAACTACCGCTTCAAAAACCGAATACCGATACAAAGAGTAACGCTATTTCAACATATAGTTGTCGCAATCACTCAACTTTATAATTTTGAGTTTTTACCAGTCAGTTTAGGATGCATTTCGTTATTATGTCACTAATAGAACGTTATAAAAGAACTATGAAAAGAACATCACAATTCGCAAGCTAGGAGATCTCCAACACGAGCCGCAAATACTCAAATACACATCACAACTGGCAAGCAAGGAGATCTCCAACACGAGCCGCAAATATTCAAATAAACATCACAATTCGCAAGCTTGGAGATCTCCAACACGAGCCGCAAACGAGCCTACAAGGAGCAGGAGGCAGAGCAGCAGAACAGCTGCCCAGGCAAAATTGTGTCATCAAGTGAAAGGCGACAAAAAATAGGCGAGGTCCTGACGGCCGAGCGCCACGCGCACGTTCGCTCATATGCAGTCATAACACAGACCTGACACTGGCACTAAGGCCTGCACTTACCGCTAATTGAGACATTGCGATACACCTGTTGCATCAAGCCATAATTGCATGCTGCCTCAATCTCGCCGAAACCATGAACATCGTCTACGAGCACCCAAAACAATAGAGACATCTAAAATAAAAAACTAAGGCGCCAAATGGACTGTGCAAGAAGTGAAGCACACTCGGAATAAGAGACCACGATTTCCAAATGCATATGGCAAGCAAAAGTCATATTTTGGATAATAAGAGAGCAACTACTAACAAGGCATGGTGTTAGCAAAGTTAACTTCAGACATAAAGAAAAATATTTACCATTTACAAAGTTTGAAACGGTCAAAGGCGATAACTTAGTTTCTGATGGTACCAAACAGACATCGATGCAAAGAGAATTTGAAGATCCTATCTAGCATTCAAGGCACGGAACGACCTGGCTTGTCTTCCTAATAACACGCTTGGCAGGGCCCCTAAATCATGTCGATCCATCCATGGTAAGGACTAAGTGTGTTAGAAGAGAGAGTATAGCACAGAACTGCCTTATCAAGCAAACGAAACCTGACTCGACCGAAATAGAGTCATCATGCGAAGTTAGGTGATGCCTCCACTTTGCTACCGGCCATGGATATTTTCCGCATATGGGCTCCTCAGCCACAGAGAAGACCTTTCGATCGGACGCAAACACCTGTTCCAACCTACTCAAAAACTTTGCAGACCACGACGGTATGAGGAACAAGACACGATTTACACGCTGAAACTTCAACGCATCGTAAGTAGTGATCTTTGCAAAACTGGTGAGAGGTAAACACTAATTTCGTAGACGGTAAGAGTAGTGAGGGGAGATTTACTGACGGAAACTTCAACGCATCAAAAGTAGTGATCTTTATGAAGCTGGTTAGACTTAACAACCAATTTCATGGCTTAAAAGGAAAAATAATTGACCATTTCAGGAAATACAGGGCATGTTAAATAGGTACACCAAAGGATAACAGCAATAAAAATTTAGCAACGAACAAAGTTTTACTCAACAGCTAATAAACATTTGATACTGTGCTAGAAACCGGCATGAAAAAAATTCAGTTTCCTCTCTATTTTAACTATACTACAAAAGCACTCAAGTAAATGTAAAATCTTTTTTCAATTTTCATTTAATCTAAATAAAATCGTCACTCTTGCAGACAACCGAAGATCAACTGGGAAATAATTACATTGAGACATACAGAAAGAACTCTAGAAGGATTCGTTATATAAAACTTGATTTACCAATGAGAAAATTTATTCATACGGATTTTGAAATTAGTAAAATTCCTGTGACTAAGAACAAGTTCACATATCACTGCGGCAGCTATGTCTTTCATGGCGTGTGTTATGCCCTTCATAATTCGAGTAGCTGCTTTAAATAACTATTTAAGCGCTTAATTAAAAGCAGATAAATCAAATTATTGAGTCATGTCACTAAGTCTGGCACTGAGAAAAATGTCCAAGATTTGAAATACAGGAAAAAAATCACATTTTATGCTACACACGGGAGCAGAGGAAAATATTTATCGTACCTTCATTATCAAACACAAGAATACATAAGCGTATTTCTCCTAAGTACACAGACATGTAGCTTAAACCCACTTCAAATCTCAAAGTATCAAACACTTTCATTCTCAGAAATGAAAAGAACGCTTACTCATTTTCCCAAACCCGAAATGCCTCGCTTATTCTTTGCGCACAGCACTAAACGTCCACGATCAGAAATAAAAAGCTCCACATGAAAGTGATGTTCATCGCTGTCTCATCCATATCGAATTCTTAGAGGACACTGAGGCAGTGCCGAACAGGCCTACGGACAGCCGCTCGGTCGAAGCGTCCAGGGTCATAAGTTGTCTGGAGACTCCGCCGTCCACATCTGCAGAAACGCTGCGTCGCCCAAAAAAGGTTAATGAGCATCAGATCAGAATCAGATGGACCTCGTGGAACCAGAAACTAGTCTTTCACTCGTGTAATAGAAGGCGTGCAGATCGAGCAACTTTCACTCATAATGAGAGACTTTTTGAACAATATTCCTTAGAGGAGAGAATTAATTGAACCAGCTTTGTAAGTGCGGTGAACAAGAAAACAATGCAAACTTGATAGCTATTCTGAGCAGAAGATAAGAACTTCTCGAAGTGAGCAGAATTACTTTCTAGCGAGGCTGATTGCAGCTCACACATCTGGGAGACACTTTGCATCATGTTTGCTGTAGCGCGCAAAACCGTCTAATATTTAATGCAATTCACTGATATTGAAAGTGTGAACACAAAATCAAAGCATCAAGAAATTTATCATTGATTTTGAGTAGGGATTACGAACGTGCGAGTCAAATAAATTAGGAAAAATGAAACGAATTAACGAAACAAAAAAAATTACGAAAAGAATTAAGAGCGTAGATACTAAGGCTTACAATTTCAAAGTTTAAAAATACAATTTAAATCTAGGCAGTAATGAGAATTTCATGAAAATGTTTCAAGAGGAATTGTAGGCTATTGAAACGGGTATGAAATTGAAATTTTCAAACTTAACCTAATTAGAATGCAAAGAAAAACAATATGACCGGGGTTCCATCGCAATTAACACCACAGAACTGTTACCTGGAGCTATAAAATAAAATGGGGTCAAGGTGCGAGGTCGTACTTCACCTCTCGCGTGTTTAGCAAGTCTGCGCCCGCTCTTCCTTTTCAGAAATCACTTTTTTCGATATATAACTATTTTTCTAGCTGGTTTATCATTGGAAAAACCGAAAAAATAAACTGTGACTCACACCAAAAACCAGGCTCCTAACCCAAAATATAACCTAACATTCTTGAAGAACGCACTTCGGACTGAAAAGTACACTCTCTTCTTTAACGCAAGAAATTATGAAGTTTGGGATTGCCTATAAAGCCACATAATGTGTGAAGTATCAAAATTGGCTTACTATAGCATCCCACACTTCTATATTTTACTAACTAAAACGAAGTCATTAAGGATATTCGAGAAATTTATTAATATGTAACAGTGGAAGGAAGAAGGAAATTTCAAACTGTTCATAAAAATCATGTGTTAAGTAGCTTATGACACTGACTCATAGAATCTAAAAAACAGGTACTAAAATGAGCTTTTCATGATTATAGGTAAGATGAACACACCGTAATACAAGAAAAAGACAATCCAGATTTAGGAGCCATGCCAGAAAAACAGTCATTTTAGATTTGATTATTATTTAGTCTAAGCTACGATAACCTCAAAAAAGATAAACGATAACCGAATTCCAACAGAAGAAGGAGGAAGGTACCATTTAATGTGGAATTAAAGAAACAGAGAATCTAAGTATCATGTGTGTCCTTACACTTAGCGGAAATAAACAGCAAGATTCAGAGAAGTTTACTAAATGTGATATGAGTAAAAAAAAAAAGAGTATAAAGGGCTGGAAAAAGACAGCGATGAGTCTAAAAAATATCGTCCTTAACGAAACAAAAAAGCTATCTCATTTCAACAAAAGGAAGAGTTCCGTAACCTTCAGCTTGAAGCCTCACATCTTCCCTCTGGGAACAGTTATTTCAAAACAGAATACAAAAAGAAATAAGAACAAGCTATTGTGCTTCCAGGTGTGTGATCAAATTTACAGTACACTTGAAGGTGATATGAGTTAAAGAAAAAAGTATAAAGTGCTGGAAGAAAAACAGCGATGAGTCTAAAAAAATGGTCCTTAACGAAACAAAAAACTATCCTATTTCAACGAAAGGAAGGGACATCTCACCTTCTTTCTAGGAACAGACATTTCAAAACAGAATACAAAAAGAAAAAAGAACAAACTATTGAGCTCCCAGGTGTGTGCTCAAATTTATACCGTCATGAAGCAATCTCGCACAGGCATCAGAGTTGGGGCACAGCGGTTGAGAAAACTGTACAGGTACAGCAGGTCAAAGAGCTCATGTGAAAACAACATTGAATATACGTGTTCAACAAAGCATTGAAAATCGTTAGTGAAAAGGTAAATAGCGGACTCGGATTTATGTGTACTGATGACGCGAAAACTTTGAGGCATTTTCTTTCTTTGGCGTCTTATCAACCGTACAGAACATGAATGGTGTAAAAACCATTATAATTATCCAAGTAAAATCTAATTAAATATTATCCTAAAATACCCCGGTTCAGTTCCTCGATTCACCAGATTCAGTAAGCTTCGAAGCTAACATTATAACATTTAGGGCAATTTTTACGATCAGTTATTTTTGTCAGATTAGTTTGCAATTACGCGTGTAAGTAGAGGATGCGTTGCAAACAGTAGAAGATGCGTTGCAAACACACCGCCCTGAACTAACTAACAAATAAATAATTTGGACCAATAATTCAGAGATCAAACTACAATCGTGCCAGATACTTGACAACGTACTGCAGAGAGCGTTTACTTTGCTAAAATAAAATAACGCTGAGTCCTGAGAGGCGTGCTAGGAATAATCGACTTGAGATTCATTTTCAAACAGCATGAGAAGTTTGTTGAGGAGCAATAAAGAACAACCGCCACGAGAGCCGAGCAAGGGACAGAATGATGCTCGGGACGAGCTCTTCAAAGCGCACAAAGAATATCAAGAGAATCGCTCTGAGAATCACTAAAGCTCAGGGGTTTGATGGTATTGAACAATGCAATGGTGAGCACATATCACAAATTTTTTACCAGCACAGTGACTCTAAATATCACACTGGCTTGAATTTACGCTGAAATGAGAAAAGTTATTTCGCCTTTAAAACAGGCAAATTTTTTGTCAGGGTTAAAACATATTCGTAATGAAATCACTAAATCGTATGCTAGAAAGCAATGTGTGCACTTATTCCACGATGTATTTTTAGGTACCGAATTAACGCAATCCTGTTATCAGTCAAGTACTGATCTATTATCCAGCTAGCAAGAACTCTCAGTCAACCATCTTCAACACCTTGGTATTTCGTTCAAATATGTGCAAAAATTTACAATTTGCGATTGAATCAATCAACCACACGCCAGCGCAGTAAAAAAGCAAGTGCATAAAAGTAGAATAAACCGTAAAAATCTACTTACCCAACGTCAAAATGCACATTTACAGCCGAGTGGATGTTGACAGAGCCACAGCTAATCGCAAAAAGCAAGAAAGTACAAGACAAAGCACCTTCATCGGTACGGCAAAGAAATGACAGCAAAGCAACGGATTGATTATAAGTTATGGCACAAGCCATAAGTCATCAGAGGGAACATGAAAGTCCAAGACCCAGCATTTCCATCTCCACATACGAGAGACAAGCTGGACCGCCATCTCAGTCAAAGGCTCCATATCTCAGAGAGCGTCGAGAGCATGCCTAACCCCTTAGGCCGGCAATACTGCAGTTCATTTTTACAAGGCAAACAACAGGCGAGTGAAAGTGATAGCAAGAGGAGAGGAACAAGCTGGGCCAGATCGAGCTGCAGCAAGATTGCTTTTAACCAACTTCGGACTATTTTACCTTGACAACAATGTCGCTATTCTGTTGTTGGGCCTTGCCAGATGCTCCCTCGGCTTATAGGGCATCTGATCAACCCCAAACGGGAGACTGGTAACTGCATTGTTTAATTCCGTGTCGCGATTCAGGTTTGTTTCGTGAAGGATCGGGCGAGGCGCAAAAAATATGTTCCTACGCTTCGCACCTCCGAAGGTCGATGAATAAATGTTTCTGTTCCTAAATTTGCAAAACATAATTTTGATTCATAGTGATTTATTTTTGAATTCCATGTAATAAATTATTCAAACCTGCGCTTGATAAGAGGACTATCTAGAAATAATGTACTCTTTGTAGCGGTGCTAAACACTACCGAAGTAGCAGCGCACTAAATCATTTGAAGCTTCCTCACGCTTTTCCTCATGAAGTCCTTTCATTATCTTAACTAATTTTAACTATCACGGGAATGATAACACGAGAAAATATTGATATTTAACAAAAATCAAAACGCGCATCCGCTCGAAAGAAAATTCAACCAAAGAAGAAGCATTCCTAGGCAAAAGACAAAAATGCAACCACGAAGCAAGCAGATAAAGTATTGACGACAGTCGCGTATGTCCAATTCCGTGGCGCGTGTGTATCGAGTGTCTTCTGATAACTAGATGCCTGAACACACTCAACCATTATTCAATCCGATTAATCCTCAGCGAGGATTAGCAGAATGCTTCATTCTTCCACCGTGACACGCATTCCAAAAGTTATTCCACTCACAATCCGAAAGTGCAGATACAGAAACCTCGGAAACTCCGGCGGTCGCAGCCAGAAATGTAATCCCCCGGTAAGGCGCAGCAGTTAGGCGGAGAGACACGGAGGCTGGCAGGAGAAATGCAGAGACGTTGAGTAAAGTACCCGCCACGAGATTACGATCGTAAGACCGTTTACAGCCTCGCTTGCAGAGGCGCCAGAGTTATCGTCGTAGCACAAATAGTGTGTAAGCTATAGTCGCGTCAATGTAGCAATGCAAACGGCATCTGCACGCTTATTTCACCGTAAATCTGGTGAACTCTTAAGAGAACTGTTATGGTGTAGCGGTGCTGCGGTCGTATGAAGGAGCTGTGAGGAGAAAAAGGAGTTGGCTTCAAAGTACAAATATGAGTGAGAAATACGGATCATTCAAAGTCAAACCTATATAATGTATGAAACACCTGCTGTGTAAAGTTATAATACTCGTAATTCACAACTGTAAGCATCAGATATTATTTGAACATTGAGAGTTCGTCCCGCTATTTTCTGAGAGTAAAATTATAATCTACTCGTGAAAAATATTCACCGTCTTCACCATACTTTATTGGTATAGTTGCACTAAAATTCTTCTATTGTAATTATTCCTAAAAAACAAAGCACTATAATGTTAAATACCAACCGCGTAAAAACAACCTTCAGTCCCATTTAGGAAGCAGAAAAGCTCCGTCCAAAACACCAGTGAAGCAAGCTCACCCGGGCACCGACTCACAACTTTTTTTGTCCTTTCTTAAACGAAAAGTAGAGCGAAGCTCAGAAACAGAGGTGACAGAGCGAAGGATCTTCCCAGGTAAAAGGACCTTCCTAGAAGCCTCTCACCCAACTCAACAAAACAAAGTCATTATCCACACAAAAGACAGGTATGTCCCTAGGGAGATTAACAGAGGTAGTCTTAACGCCGAGCTCTGACGGTAGAATTGATAGAGATTGTCCTCCTGACCGCATCAAGTGATACTCCAAGACGAGAAAAGTGCTGCTATAAAAAGGTGCTCTACAGACTCGAAATAAGAATAATTGATGGCCGATGTGGTGGAAAATTAACGAGACTATGGAAGTTTTCTCCGCAATCTGAACTTGGAGAAAACGAGAAATCCGTTCTGCTTGCGGTGCCAATACATCACTTACTTCATGAATCAAAAAACACTTTTGCTCTGAGATACATCATATTTTGCTCATGCAGCTTCATTGAGACTCGAATACATTAACAGTTATGTATACTGAAGCGTGCACGACTTGCGTTGCAGAAATTGTCGCCATCGTCAACCGATATTTGATGCAGGGTCAAACACATTTAAAACACACAGTCCTACATAGTACATACACAATCACACATAATGGACACAACATTCTTTGGAACTTTTGAAGTAATTCCTCAAGATAAAGTCAATAAATTAAATTGAGCAGATGCACCGAGTTTAGCGTCAATTTAAGAAATAAAACTAAGCAGATAAACAAAGTTTAGCATCATTGTACAGATTGAAACTTAGCAGACACACGATGTTTTGTGTCAGGTTCGAAAAAAAACTAAGTGAATGGATTATGAAAGTTCAGCTGAAGTCTGAATGACAGATTCAAAATTTATCACGTAGCTGTTACATTTCAAGAATCGAGTGTTTCAAAAATGTTGCAGGGCATGAGCTTTTGAAACGCTTCCTACGGATGAGTTCTTTGATAGTTGAAACCAAAAAAATATTCGGCGGTTTTACGAGACGGTATTAAAATTTCAATCACGGGAGCATTTGTCGGGGGAAAGAGTGGCGAAACAAAATACATAGCCAACTTCAATCTAGCGACTTCAAAATAAACCACGCTAGGAATCAAAAAGAAACCCAGAAGAACAATCGTGAAACACGAGCAGATCCATAAAGAAAGGAACTCAGAGGAGAAATGGAGAGCCGAAAGTCTAGAGAAATATTTTCCCTTCATTTTATGGAGTGTTTCGTTTAGAGGAGCCCGCGTCAGCCAAACTTAACGTGCGCATTAAGCCGGGGTACACACGTCGAGTTAGCGTACTGTTAGTCTGAGAAGACATAAATAGCAGGTACTACACCCAGTCAACATGGCAATCGCCCTTAATGGTAAATTGCCACAGGATTTATTCATCGCGGAGACACCCTCAGCCCTGTGGATCTCCAACGGAGCGCTGTCAGAAAGGCTCGCCTAGAGCAGCGAGTGAAATTTTCGGATACTGTCCTGTGAATGAAAAGATAATGAAGAAATGAGTTTTATGCTAACTATAGCAGTATCAGGAAAGACAAAATCGTAATAAAATCGGTCCTGATCTGCGATTGAAAAGATGATAAAGAAATGAGCTTTGTGCTCACTATAGCAGTACCAGGGAGGACAAAATCGTAATAAAATTGATTCTGACCTGCAAATGAAATGATAAGGGTGAAAGAAATAATGCACTAACTTTAGCAATCTCATGGTGGTTGAAAGCGCAGTACAAATGACGCTCACTTTCGTAAAAAAAAGGAAAAGTGAAAGGAATTTCATTTTAACTAAAGCCATGTCAGAGACATCCAAATTGTAATAAAATAGGTTCAACGGTAATTACACTCGTAAACCACAGAGTTTCATTCATGATCTCCGTTTTGGCACGAGATGCTCCAGAAAAAATTGAATGAATAATTTAAATTTTGAAACTCTGAGTCGTCGTACGAACAATTCATCAAAAAGTAAAGAGAATGTAATGGTTAACTAGATCGCCATTGCGACAAATACTATCTTCAAATACCATTAAAGTTAAGCTTAAGAGAATAAAATGAGCACAATTTTTGGGAGGAAAAATAAAGATCAGAAGTAACAAGCATCTCCTATTTTATAGGAAGAATTCTTCATGGAAATTAAGTAAAATACAGCGTAAGATGAGAAGATAATTTTTGATGAGCCTCAAGAACACGAGCGCAACTGAAGGGAGCAAGTAAACTGAACACAAGAAGGGGGGAACTGAACTCAACACAAAACGCAGGGGCAACTGAACACAAACTGAGGGACTGAACACAAACTGCAGGGACTGAAAAGAGCAACTGAACACAAAATGCGGGGGCAACTGGAGAAAGCAATTGAACTGAACATGAAGCGCAAGGGGAACTGAGAAGAACAACTGAACACAAAACGCGGGGGCAACTAAAGAGGGCAACTGAACGCAAGACGTGGGGGCAAGTGAAGCGTGCAGTGAAATTGTGAGGCGGAATTAGAGGCCTGCTCGGCCGGCACGGTCCGCTGCAGAGCTGGGCCCAGGGGAGAACAGCAACAACTTCACAGTAATTGGGACTAAAATCACGCCCTTTGGCGCAACAAGGCGATCTCAGCGCCTTGTTATTCCATTTGTGTCCACATTTAATGAACGATTAACAACAATTAAAAAGCACATAAATGACACGGTGCTTAGTTTTTGCTTGTAGTGTTAGCTATTTTATTGTTACACAAGACGGAGACTTGGAAGCGCCATGACCAAAGTTCGGGTACGTCAGAACTTTATATTGCAGATGTGTCGAGCTGCAGAGAAAGACTTCAAATTGGGACATCTAAACGACGTGGACGTGTCGCAGCTTTAGTTTTTGCCAGTAACCACAAACAGCAACACTTGACAGTATAATAAACTACGAGCTACAGCTTTTGAATTTGCGCACAAAGAATTGCAATTTCGGAGAGGTTATGTCCGACGCAACACACTGATAATAGTGAACACCAAACCGCAATCGCTACTTCAGTTCACAATTGCAAATGTTGTTCCGGACGTCGAAGCAGGTGAGGTAAAATCTTCAACTTGACAACGCTTCAAGTAAACCTGAAAAGTCAAGAGAGTAAAGAGCGAACGAAAATTATAAGAAATTTCGTAATGAAATAGTTTTTGTTATTTAAAAACAGCAGAACACGACAACCGGGTACAAACTGTGATTAATAAGTTTAAAGTTTTACTGTTTGAAATCCATGACATTACGATTACAATGAATCCTGAAAAAATAAATAAGTTTCAAAACTATCTTCAGAAAAGTTAATTTTCACTTGGTGCTACTCGTGACATTTGCTGATATTCGGTAAAGCAGAACAGATACTTTGAAGTTGATACTCGCTGAAATTTGGTGAAGCACGACAGCATAATTTATCAGTGATACTTGCTGATATTTGGTGAAGTAGGACAGAATAATTTATTAGTGATACTTGCTGATATTTGGTTATGCTCGACAGCAGAATTTATCAGTGATACTTACTGGTATTATCTGACGCACGACAGCATAATTTATCAATGATACTCGCTGAAATTTGGGGAAGCAGGACAACATAATTTATCAGTGACACTCGCTCATAAATGGTGAGGAAGACAGGTTCATTTTACACATCCCGTCTGGCCGGCTAGACTCATTTAAAGCGGGAATGATTGTGGGTTACACCGCAAATATTTTCATTCATTTTTCAAATGAAAGTAATAAAATAAGCGTGCACCCGCATTGGACATTTAAGTTAACGAACAAGTAACATTTTTCCCCATACCGACAAAAAGAAACTGAACTATCCATCCTCTAACCTCCTATAATTCCGATAACTTTGAGCTCGCTCAGGTATATTGCTTGAATGTGAGGCAACGTGCCTGCAAATTGTCTCAGAATTGGAGTCCAATGTGGGCTTAAGTTGTCTCCCCTGACTTCAAGGATTTTATAAGCGTTCAGGTTATAAATTCTCAAAGTCAGAGAAGACAAATTACGCTAAGAATTTTATAACCAGAACGTTTATAAAATTCATAAAAAAATGTCTTCCTTGATTTTGAGTTACGAAGAAGGTGAAAAATCCAAACCGTCAAGAAATGCACAAACTGTCTCACACGTAAATGAAGCCGTAACTGTAAACCCAGAAGCGTTGAAATACAGCAAAAGAACAACAGCAAAAGAACAACAGCAAAAGAACAACAGCATAAGAACAACAGCAAAAGAACAACAGCAAAAGAACAACAGCAAAAGAACAACAGCAAAAGAACAAAGAATTTCGTAAAAAAGCTTATGCTCATGCATATAAAAAAGTGGACACTAGTTCCATTAAGACAGGTTTAGGAGCCAGTGTTGAGCGCGCTAGTGAGCCATCAGGCTTTTCCTGACCACTCTCACGCATGCTA
>JACJUY010000002.1:164133-195940 GCA_014220935.1 Platorchestia sp. MABIK | reverse complement strand
TGTGAGGCAACGTGCCTGCAAATTGTCTCAGAATTGGAGTCCAATGTGGGCTTAAGTTGTCTCCCCTGACTTTAAGGATTTTATAAGCGTTCAGGGTATAAATTCTCAAAGTCAGAGAAGACAAATTACTTTAAGAATTTTATAACCAGAACGTTTATAAAATTCATAAAAAAATTGTCTCCCTTGATTTTGAGTTACGAAGAAAGTGAAAAATCAAAACCGTCAAGAAATGCACAAACTGTCTCACACGTAAATGAAGCTGTAACTCTAAACCCAAATGCGTTGAAATACAGCAAAAGAACAACAGCAAAAGAAAAACAGCAAAAGAACAACAGCAAAAGAACAACAGCAAAAGAACAAAGAATTTCGTAAAAAAGCTTATGCTCAAGTATCTAAAAAAGTGGACACTAGTTCCATTAAGACAGGTTTAGGAGCCAGTGTTGAGCGCGCTAGTGAGCCGTCAGGCTTTTCCTGACCACTCTCACGCATGCTAATTTTGCCCCAGAAACATGACAACTAAAGGAAGAATGCACAGGTACTTCGCGCCACAAAAAATATACGCAAATACAGACAGAGCTTATGCAGTGCTAGTATGAAGACGATTTCAGAGCTCAAATAAAAATAAATCTTGCACATCACTGTGATGTTTACCCGGAACTGCAACAGTCAATGATGTCATTGTGGGAAAAATGCTTTCTTGCCTTACGTACTGCGGACCTGGGATATCCCGATTAGCGGGTGTCGATGGCAGGCTGCTGGACGGCTATATTTACTGTATCAATTTCTACGAGTACACGAATTCTTTCATAGATAGCGCAAATAAATTATATTCACAATAACATTTCCGAAGCAAACTTGTGCTCGTACACAATTTTTAGTACAGGTGAGTGTTGACTATAATTATTAGTCAGCATGTAGTGGTAAGTATTACAAATATAAGTCAGTGCACTATGTATGGGATGGAAGAACACACAGATAACAGTGACGCTACATGGGTAAAATTGTATTATCTATCAGTGTGTAAAATCACAATCGCTTTTTAGAAATGGTCATTCACCCTTTAAAGAGCGCTACCATCTTCAGTATACAACTAAAGCAGGACCATGTACGAGTACAAGTCTACTCGTAATCGTGAGCTTCTTGCTCTGTAAGTTATCTGCAAAAATGCGTACATAAAAACACTTGTACTCTCTGGTTCCTCTGAAAGTTGACGATAAAATTCTACATCGCCTAACTGAGCTAAAAAAGATAATTCATTCGTTTTCTTTTTTCAAAACTTTGTAGGCTGTAATTGCAGAAGATACAGAGATTCGAAACTGAATTGCCAGCAGCAACTGTTCTCAAAATATGTAAATAATGCAATATATACATTCTTACATTTTGAAAAGCCAAACCTGGGGGCGGAAGGAATGAAAATCTTCTTCCGTGAGTTATGAAGTCGAAGTTTAAATCTCCTCTAAATTGACAACATATTGTATGAGCCAAGAAATATTACTCTTTTACACCATTATTCAATGAATGAGAAATACCACAAAATACCAAAATATCCCATATGTTGTTCATTTTCTCGAAAACCACATGCGCTAAAATGAAAATGGGCACGAATGATTCGCATCCTTAAGGCACACAAAGTTAAATTCAGACCGCCATCATTGTCGGTCAGTGTTCTGTCCAAGGACGCAGCAAGCAGTCTGTCTTGATGCTTGTAGCAACGACGCATTCGAGTTCAGCATCAAAATGATTAGGGAGGCATAAACTAACATCTAATCTAACCAAAATGATTACGAAACTTGTAAAAACACCTGTGAAGATTTGCTGAAATAGTGTTCAGTTTTCTTAACAGATCAGTTCATGACTAGTGTTGAAAACTTTAACGCAGTAATACGGTTAGAGAGTTACGTAAGTCTAATATATCAATAATATCAGACAACTACAGATACTTTGCAGCAAGGATCCTCCCATAAGGTTACTTTAATACCAATCCCTATGTGACAGACATTTCCTATTCACACCTTTGTGTTTAAAATAAAAACAGTGAATATCATGGTAGAGCGTATTAAATCTATAAAACAAATTAGGAGGATAGTCTCGATGTACGATTATAACTAAGGCCTCGGAGTGAAATTTTTGCAGCTCGAACAACTTCACCTGAACACAACTCGTGAAATCGACGTAACTGGCCAATTATTGTGACGAGGAATGACACGAAACACACTGAGAAATTAATGCTTAGTCATTTCCAAGACATGCATCTTAACGTGAACAACCTACACTAGGTAACCTTAAGAAATGCACAAGAAATAAAAGCTTACGGTTCGAGCAGCTGAAGTGGCCGTAGCTGAGAAATACAGCGATGAAATGCTTAGAAACACTAATGGTGTTGCATGTGTCTGCCTTCTGGATTTAACACTTTGACCGTAACGCACGCGACCAGTGGCCACGGAGGAGATTTTCGTGATGCTGCTAACCGACCAGTAGTCACCTACTCAATTTTCATAAATACTTTATTAAAGCTAAATAAAGGCACGATCCCCTTAATGTTTGCTATTTTAAAAATTGCACACTGCAATTTAGTTTAAAATTGAGTTGAATAATGACCTTAAGTTTCACCAATTGCGGTAAAAGTGTTGAACATGTTTTTAACGCGTGCTCACACTGGGGCATGCTCAGTATCACACACTGTCGCATACTCAGTGTCACACACTGCAGCATGCTCAGCAACACATACGGAACATGAAGCATTCAATCACTCACCAAGACCAATACACGAGAAAGAAGAAAGGAGCACCTCAGCGGTGTCCAAATACGCTGAGCGATAATGCTCTACCAATAGAGCGCGCCACACTCAACCTCGTGAAGAACAAGTCACGAAAAAAAGGATACTGAAGCCAGTCAGAAAAATCTCTCGGGAATGACGTCACCGTGAGTTGCGCAATGGCTCGTATTCAAATTGAAGCTTTGATTGTAATGTATATTCCTAGCTTCCCGTATAGGGCACCATCTTCTGCTAAGGGAAGAATTTATCGAACACTGATAATTAAACGATATGCAGGAATGATTTCATGAGTCAATTGGCAGTCTCGAAACATGGGAATGTTTTCAAAACAATTTTTTGGACGAGAAATTAGTACTTTTAATGCATTTACTTTGTTTTCATGTACGAAAAAAAATGGAATGTTACTAGCTCATTACAGGTGCTCTTTTGTTTCTGCTCTCACGAACGAAATATCCGTCGAAAATTACGTAAGAAAAATTAAAGATGTCACGATAAAGTGAAGACGTTTTCTCAGAAAGTGAAGACGTTTTCTCTACAATTTCCCGTTTTCTCAGAATTTGTAAGGGAATTTTGTGAATGAAAAGATTGCATTCTTCAACACAGCTTATGGAACCAAGGCTCCACATGCGCAGAAACACGGAAAATGCGTTCCATGATAACTGATTCATCCAATAACTTCAGGTATTAGAAAAGCATATAATACGTGCAAAATACACAAATTAAGCCATATCATGTGTATTAGAAGTAGAATTTCATCTTTCTGTGCGAAGGTTTTTATACTGGGCAACTCAACATGTCAGTGCTTACAAAACCATAAATTTTATACATGGCGACTCAAAATGTCAGTGCTTACAATACCATAAGAACATATATTTATGCAAATACTTAACTTATGCAGGGAGATAGACCACGCCATCTTGGTTGATTCCGGATACAAACTCCGGAGTACCGACCTACGCCTCGACGCGTTCCAGGGCGGCGTTCTGGTGCCAGATTTGAAGGTCGCATCCCTCCATCCTTCTCCTCATCCTTCCCTCCCTTCGTTCCTCCCGTCATCCCTCCCTACCCCACCCTTCACTCTATCCCTCCTTCCCTTTTCTGGCGTCCGCGACACAAGGGGCGGGTACTTCGCGCCGTACAAAAATCCGCAAATACAGAGTTTGCACTGGCAGTATGAAGACGATTTCAAAGCCTAAATAAAAATAAACCTTTTATATCTTTGGGAAATTTACCCGGAATTGCTACAGTCAATGATGTCAATGTGGGAATAGCATAAAGGTCAGAATAATGATTTTGCGTTACGTGGCTGGGTTTCATTTGATAATCTGGCCGAATGCGTACCTCAAAGGACATGGGCCTCTTATGCGAAGATTTGAAAAAATTTCGTACAATTATCTATGGTCTATTTTTTCATACATGCCACTAAATGCTAGAAACGGATGAATAGCATTGCGATGGGTCTACCATCGCTATGAAACAGTCAGCTAATTAGAATTTAATGTGCTCCAAAACTTCTTAAAAAAAGAATGCCTTCTTTTCATAATTTAAGGCCAGAACTTGAGCATGGTTCATTCCACATTAATACACAATGATAATCTTACAACACACAAACGAAGCAATTACTTGTAACTCCTAACGAAACTTCCATAAAGAAAAATAACTAAAGAAATCCAAAATCCTTAATTTATCCATTGAAATACCAAACGCTCGAGGCAAAACAAGGAAAAATGTGAGCAGATTTTTCAGAACCAGAAACTCGCAAGCATAAAGCAACTTCACGATGCACAAACATATCCGAGAAAAAAATTTAAAGCTGATTTTCCAGAACCAAAAACTCGCAAACAGAAAGCCGCTCCACGACGCACAAATCTTTTCTGTGCATGTAATTCCAGCTTTCGGACGCTGACGGAACAACATTCAAAAATCGACGGGACCGTTCGGGCGCAGGCGGCGCGCTGTAACAGGCCCGCGGGTTACACGGCCCACGCCCGACTGGTCATCAGATCTTCTTATCGCTCCATCAAACACACAAAAAAACGGTTTCTGCAGTCATTAGTGCCAAGAGAATCAGTTTATGCAAATATCAAACTTGGGGATAGAGAGCTCCTACTCCACTAATTACCCAACTCACCAAAAATGAATATAGATTCTATGACAACAACTTTGCTAAACAATTGCATGCTTCGTGAGCAGAGGACAGAGAGTACTTTGATGGCGCAGCATTGCTTATTGAAGTCTGTGGTGGTCACACGAGAACAACTTGACTAGCAGAAAGGTTCATCTAAGTCAACAGATAAGATATACCAAGTAAGATTCAAAATTATTTCGAAATAGATGTAAACGCAATCAGGAATTGTAACCCCCAGAAATGTTTTCGACAAAATAAACTGCTATGCACGTGGACGACTGTTGCCCTAACTTTAATCAAACGTACATCTGAGGCACGGATAAACAGACTCTAATGTGTTTCAGTGAGCGTGTTTGAACACAGACGAATAAGCACGGGCAGTGGCCCCTAAAACAAGAGCCACCTTTCAAAGCCCCATCTTAGCCAAAAAAAAAACAAAAAATACAGAAAAATGATACGCACTAATCCTGTCAAAATTCATGACTATATTAAAGATTCGCTACAACCCTACATTATCGGAAATGTTTCCGTCTTTGGGCCAATTTGAGCAGATCAAACAGCAATCGACGGATGTCTCCTAAAATTCAGCCACAATTCGGTCTGAGGGCGCTCCATTCTCAGCGCTGAAGACGTGGTGTGTAAGGGAGCGATTTGCGTGCAAGTTGCTGAAGGGAGCAAGCAACTCGCAAGACAAACGAGCTAGAAGAAAATCAGAGCCCAAGCGGCCGAAAATCGTTGATTTCGCATGACCGGACCATGCGCAGTGGAGCGTATGCGGTTGCCCATTATGCGGGTTGCCCACTATGGTTAGCTTGATAGCGCCCATTATGCAACACTGGTGTACGACTCGATGCATCGCATGCACACACACGCGTATAGAGTACATATTAAGGCCTAACATGATAGTGCTCTCGATGGAAAAGCGTAGGGCCAGTGAAAACGTGGGGTATCATTCACTAGAACCATCTGTGCATGATCTAACTTTAATTCCAAGAATAAAATTCAATCACTTCATGAAACATTTGTCCTATTTCTATTCATGAATAGGAAAGCACTATGTTCTAATGGACATGGTGTAACGTTCGCTATGTCCTTTAAAAAGTTTACGAGTCTTTTAAAAGGTAAGTTAAAGTGTATTTCCTTAATATCTACGGTTGAAAATCAGTAAATTTTCATTTAAACGTATCTCAAATTTAAAAACTACTGCAAATTGGTAAGATAGAAAAGAATGAAAAAGAACAATTTTGTCTACATTATGACATCATTATAGAGAAAGGACAATAATTTTGTCTACAACATGACCAAATTTTGGAAACAGATAATTTGTCTACATGAAGACTTAAGTAAAGTTCAATAGAAGATAGAAAGCGCTAAGCTGCAGTTATAGTTCAGATAAATGAATTCATCGTCAACTCGACTTCCTCATCCAGGAGAGTAATTTCAAGTAATTTACTCCGTCTGTAGAGGGACAGCTGGCAGCTCAAATTCTCGTAAGTCAACTTGAACTTACGATGCACTGCTACGACGACGGAAGTTTATTTAAAATCCGGTAAGCGAGCGTCTAACAAGACAAGACTCAAAAATCAATCCTTGTGGCATCTAACACTGATTTTATAAAATAATTAACCACCTAAAATGATCGTGAAAAGTATTCTCCATAAGTTGCAAAAGCGGGAAGGAATTTCAGAATACTTTATTAATCTAAGAAAGCATTTTTGACTGACTTCTATTATTTTATGAGCTCGCAAATGTGAATAGCTGCCGATGTTTAATTCAGTCAGAATACCGATCATACAAACCTCACTCATTATGAAATGCCGAATATTCGAGTAATTTTGCAAGTCTGCGACAATTTAACTAGATTTTAACCGTTTGTATTTTGAAAAAAATCTACATTAACATGGCTTTGCGCAAATATATCATATTCACGCTCAAACATATTAAAGCAATGACAGGGAAAATCTTTCAATAAGAAGAACCACAATGCCTTCAGTGCAGAAAACCTTAGCATGACTCTTCAAATTGATGTGAAATTCAATACAGCGAACATTCATCTCCGCTCCAGCACGCTGCACACGACGCCAGAGAGAACTCAACAGATGGGCGTTGAGTTCTGTTGAGAACCCCATCTGTTGAGAACTCAACAGATGGGCGTTTCAACAGATGGGCGTTGAGAACTCAACAGATGGGCGTAGTGAGCCACCTCGGAGAGCTGCGTTATTCTTCAAAATGAACTCAAATTGATGAAGAAATAGAGTAACAAGAAGAGAATTTAAGCCTCACGTTGAAATCCACCACAAAGAACAGCGTTATTCTTGAAATATACTCAAATACTTTGAAGATAGTGTCATAAAAGGAGAATCTTGGTCCTGGGTTGTGATCCACCTCGAACGGATGTGTTATTCTTCAAATAAACTCAAATTGGTGTAGATATAGAGTAACAAATAGAGAATATTAGCCTTGCGTTGAGATTAACCTCGATGAGCTGCGTTATCCTTTAAAAGAAATCAAATGGGACAAAATACAGTAGCAGAAGGAGAATTTTGGATTTGTGTTGCGATCCTCCCAAAAAAAACAGTGTTATTCTTAAAATAAACTCGAAAGCTTTAAAAATTGAGTCACAGAAGACAAGTTTACTTTTCTGTATTCCCGTAAGTTGCAAGCATCAACTTGGTTTCGCCCATTTACAAGGTACGATACAAAATTTAGCTCAGTCTTTTTTTTTCTTTCAGAGCTGTGATGCAGCGGAGTACGCTGAAGAAAGCTTCCTTATAAAGAAGCCAATTCTGATTCAAGACATCACAATTTTGGTGAACGCAAGACCGTGGATCAACATGATATCGAACTCTGTTGTTTTCTGTTTTATCATGTCTTTTTAATCTCATTATCTTATACCCGGTTTATTCAGAAGATTTATAATTACAATGTTTTAATACTTCAATTTAATGTATTTCAGAACACTGAAGATGGATTTTTTATAATCCGAAACGTTTGTTTTTTATCATGATATTCTTAGCAACGTTGGTTTTCCTTTTTATCCTAAAAGTGAGATTTCCCAGAAATCAATCTATTTTATTTATTTTGTCGAACTCTATTTGTCCGATTCAACGTTGTCGTCCATCACTGGCGCTCTGGTTTTTTACTTGCTAGCGAAGCCTTTTCTGGCACATGATAGATATATTACAGAATGACTTAAATAATGATCCAAGATACTACGATATATCTGCGCCTCGGTGTTTTTCGCAAAGCCACTTCTCTATAACTCCAGGGGAAATATTGTCCCTAGCGCATTTCCATCAATTTTCACGAGCATTGAATGACGAAAATAGACACAGAGAAATTTATTGGATACAATAACATCACTTACATATGCTTGACTCAATATTTACGTAAATGTAAACTCCAATAATGTAAAAGACAACAGTAATAATTCAATCTTGATATCATTGTCACCTAAGGTCTGCTTTTACAAGTACATCAACCAGTAAGTAAGTCATTTGTTATACCTGAACACGCAGTAGTTTGCTTTAGTCGCAACATTCTCAGAAACTTGAAAAGAAACAAAATTGTCAGGAAATTAATCATCTTTACCAAGAAAATGCATTTTATTTCAGACAAAATAATTCTTTTTTTGAACTGATAATAGAGCGGCACTCCGAAACGTTTTCTTAAGAAACGTGATTTTTAAATTTCTAGTCTGTTATATATATTTCACCATCATCAACAAGTTTTGAAACACGAATGGAGGTTTTCCACAAAAATTACCCTCCCCCCAAAATTTAAGTTTTGAAACAAAATGGAGGTTTTCCACAAAAATTACCCACCCTCCAAAATAAGTTTTGAAACAAAATTGAGGTTTTCTACGAAAACTACCCTCCCTCCAAAATAAGTTTTGAAACAAAATTGAGGTTTTCTACGAAAACTACCCACCCTCCAAAATAAGTTTTGAAACAAAATTGAGGTTTTCTACGAAAACTACCCTCCCTCCAAAATAAGTTTTGAAACAAAATTGAGGTTTTCTACGAAAACTACCCTCCCTCCAAAATAAGTTTTGAAACAAAATTGAGGTTTTCTACAAAAACTACCCTCCCTCCAAAATAAGTTTTGAAACACGAATTGAGGTTTTCGGTGCGTCCTACCCTCCCTGCAGCAGGCGCTGCTCCGGCACACAGAACGTCGCGTAATCGACTCGAGATGACAAAGCTAATACTGTTCCCTCTGTGCAGAACACCGACTCATGCCTCTAACAAACAAATGCCATGATTTATGCTTTCAACGAAACGCACGGCGTGTCATGAAACGATTCTTTGTGGCAGGCAGGCATCGCTGAGAGGTTCATTGCCTTCTACGCTGAGAAGTACTAAACTGAGCAGGCATAGCTCGTGAACAAGAGAAATAACTAGAGCAATATTATTGCACAGGTAATAACGAGAGCAATGCAGTCAATAAGAAAAGTCATGAAAGTGATAAGGTTGAAAACCCATAAACATTTCCTATTTCCATGTAGTTCAATTGAGGTTGATATCTTGATCTACTCCTAAACTAACTTCAAGTGATCGACGTAACATCGACAACCAACATGCAATTGAGGGCAGTTTATCTAGCCCCTTTCCAAATATTTAACAAGTTATCAAGTCAATTAGAGCCTTCGAAATAAGGACGAGGCAAAGGCTTCCTTCCTCCTCGGAGGTGATGCTTTCATCGCCTCCCAAGCGATTTACAGAGCCCACAATCAGTTGGTATCACGCATACCGAGCCGGGCCACTTAACGAGTACAGTCCTCAACCCAAGATGGGGCCCGGACCCTGCCCAGCGTGGGGCCAGGCCGACACGAGATGCTGGCAGATCTCGCCTTAGTAGAGGCTCTAGACTCTAGACCCTCTAACACACAACTCTAGACTCTAGACACTCTAGCACATAACTATAGACTTTAGACTCTAGAGTCACCCTAGGAGACCTTGCCTCTAGTAGAGGCACTAAAGTCACCCTGGGAGATGTTGCCTCTAGTAGAGGCACTAGAGTCACCCTGGGAGATGTTGCCTCTAGTAGAGGCTCTAGAGTCACCCTGGGAGATCTTGCCTCAAGTAGAGGCACTAGAGTCACCCTGGGAGATCTTGCCTCTAGTAGAGGCACTATAAGTTCCCAATAGCAGCTCTACGGGCGCCCTCATACATAATGGCGTCTAAGAGCGATGGTCATGAATACACTTGTCACGTACGCTGTTCTGAATCATACGAAATGCATTAATAAGCATCAGTATTCCGATCTGAGTAGCGACATCTTGGAACGGAAGCATAAATATTAAAGAAGCATGACGAAATTAAAATATGGCCTATCGTAAGGTGTACATTTTAATGCGTTTCTAACCTAAATGATGTTTTTGTATCTGGGGAAGGCTGCCCACTTCTCTGGTAATTCCCAAAACTGAGATAATAATAAAATTATTCGAGCACGCAGGTACTACGGTATAATCTCCAGTGAAATGTTTCAAATTTTAAGAAACTCGATACATCACATTTTTGCGGCATACGTTTTGCCAACCAGTTTTGGAGACGCTAGTTTCAAACGTATTGAATACTCAACATAATTTGTATTGAGTTCTATAATAAACACCATCATAGCGTTCAGGATTAACACACATGTATACAAGAGCCCCAACGGGAAAACCGCTACACTAATGAATGCGCATGCAATATAAACGAGTGATGAAACCTCAGGTACATCAGGTGCATGCAGTACAAACGAGCGATGAAAGATCAGGTACATGCAATATAAACTAGCGATGGAACATCAGGTACATCAGATACATGCAATATAAACGAATAATGAAACGCCAAGTACAGGTAAATGCAAGATGAAACGTCAGGTACATCATGTACGTGCAATATAAACTAGCGATGAAACACCAGGTAAATACGTTAAGGTTCCGCAAGAGCGACCAAGTCCTGAGTTTAGCAGCTCCATTCTACGGCTCGTCCGACCAAGATGGCGGCCTCCCCTGATCAGAAGATACCACAGAAATTTGTTTACCTCTTCGTCCTTTGGAAAGAAAGAATTAGGCCCTGAGGGCCAGCGTTGGCAGCGGCAAACCCAAATAATTACTAAGGAGGGAAAACCGCTAGATTGGCGCGCAGATGGCAATTACGACTGAAAACGTGGCGTTATTGAGTTCTGTAGCGACAGCAACTAGAGTTGAACTCGCGAAAATAGCGCCTTGAATTCCAGCCTTCGAACTGGAAGCATGAACATGAGCCTCGATTAGCTTTCCGGCATCAAGTGATAAATGCGACGCTCGATCAAAAGAAAATAAATGCCAGGTCAGTTCGACGCAAAGGGCGCCAAATAAAGCGCAATGAACTCCTGTGGTCAAGAAGTTTTTACTTTCAGAAGGAATTGGTCGCAAAAATTGATGAAATGAGGTCTTTTTTTCAGTTAATCTTCACCTGGCTTCCACACCTTCAGAACAGTCAAATCCAGTCAAATGTGGCTTCATTTGTCTCGGCTAAGCTTCACAAATAAATTCTTTTATTTCGCATGTTGGAATGAAAACAAGATCCGCAAATGTAAACGTCGATTTGTAACAGTAATGTCGAATATTCAAATTTAACTCAAATGGAAATTAGCATAAGTAGGGTAGCATAAATGGAAGAGAAATAGCTCTCGCACGCTCACAGCAAATACCTGACGCAGCCCAATTTTTGTGCACTTAATACCAGGTACGCTAGTGAGGCAGAAGTAAATATATCATGATCCCAATGTTGGAAGAACAGATCTATCTTTCCCCAATTGTGCTTTTGAAATACCAGTCAGACAATAGCATTAAAACTCCACACAGCTTCATCTATTCTCGGCCATAGAAAAGTCCAATCTTAATAGAATTTGATTTAAACATTTTGAATCTGAAATGAATTTTATAGAAAAAGTTCTGAGTTTTAAAATTTGAAATCTCCCATGAAACGGATCATCAAAACAAAGATTTTATAAATACAGTACGTTGATTGAGATAAACTATTTAAGGCAGTTCTATCTGTTTCTATCTGATAAGGCAGTTCTATTTGTTTTAACTATCCAGATCTTTTGTTGATCATAAATAAGTACAGGGCAGAAAAGCTTTAAATTCCTTCATTTAGAATTCTGCTTTTCCATCACTTTTAACATTAAAATACTCAACAAAAAAAATGTCGTGCTGCTGTCGGCAATTTGCAAATGAAATGACTATTAAGGAAAAAAATCGTTAGTTGATGAGTTAAATGCCATCAATGGAGTTTTGTTCAACGCATTACTAAACAATACAAACAATCTATTTACTGCGAGTGATATATCAATTAGATTATTTGTTAAGGCAATTGCAATGGTCACAATTGAATATTGCTACTAGTGGGCTCGAATAAGTTCAGCAAATTCTACGGCATCCCATCATCAACAACTATTATGATGTACAATTATGTTTAACCAAATACACAGGAATTCAGCGATGCAAGATTGGACACAACTCGAAAGTGTAAAAATAGATCCACACTAAGCATCATACATAACTGAATAAGATCACGTAGCAAATAAATTTCGTAAAAGAACTGTGATATTCAAATATAAAAAACACATATGCTTGCACCAGCCAAAGTCTAAAAGATGGTCTCCGGATCACACCACGCCGTCACTCCAACCAAATGTGGCCATCAATCCAACATTTGCTGGAATACGATCATATCTCAGATATCAGCCAGCATTCTTGGCCAACTGATGCGAGAAAAATTATTCCTCGGAAAAAAAGAGCCTCTGAAAATTAGAGACCAAGTCAGCCAAGGGAACACGGTAGTCTCAGGCAAGGTTGCCTGCCCATAGCCAGCCAGGGGATGTCCTGGCACCAAACGTGGAGTGGGTGACTGACGTATGCACATAAAACTATCAACTTCTGGATCTGGGAAAATGTTTGCGAACTGGGATGTTCAATTTTAGAGACAAGTGAAGGAACGCTTGAGCGTTGTGCTACAGGAACGCTTGAACGTTGTGTCTTTTATGCACGCCTCAATATTGTATGTGTTACAAGAACGCAAGAACGCAGTGTGTCTTTTATCTTCGCTTCAAAAATCTGCGTTACAGAAACGCTCGTTTCTTGTAGGTACTCCTCAATTGCCTGTGTGTTACAGGAACGCTTGAACGCTGAGTGTCTTGTAGGTACGCCTCAATAACCTGTGTGTTAGAGGAACGCAGAGAGTTATTAGTTACATTAACGCCTTAAAACAAGTGTGTTACATAAAATCGTGAAGGCTGTGCGTTACTAGATTGCGTGAAACCTGTGTGTGATATGCAGTTACGCCAGAAAAGCCAGTGTTGCATGAACGTCGGTTGAGATGAAGAAGGCAAATGGTCTTGAATTTTCTTGAAATGCCTAATAAAATGTTACACCTGGTACAAAAATTCATCCCGCACAACGAAACTTAGGACAACTTGATCGCTGAGTTGATGTTATGAAGAATGCTGTCCAGCCACGACGAAGAAAAAGTGTTTCAGTCAAAAGTTTACACTGGAGCAATGAATTTAAAAAATGTACCTATCAAATGATGTTAGAATAAAATAATTGAAGAAACACTCGTATTTTCATTTGATGAACAAAAATGGTTTTACCTTCCTAACATTGTACTTGAATTTAGGCACTATGTCAACAACCAACGTAAAAATCTGTAATGATTAAGGAATTTACGACCAATGAAACGATGAACAGTCAGGGCATTGTACGAAAAATGACTCTATTTTATAAATTCACTTGTCTTCTAAACATAGCCTTTCGGGATTAATTTTCCCAAGCACGTATGCGTATGCACTTTTATCAGCTGTGTTCAACGGTAAGTAGGATATTTTAATGCGTTATAGAACATCACAAGTCGTGTGACTTCTACTTATAGTCTGTCTGCCGAAAACTTGAGTTTTATCAGTGAAAATCAAAAATAATTGCTCAGGGAATTTGAAACCATGATTACGATCATGTCTGAGGAGAAACAATTACAATTATTAGTATTGCAATTAAGATCATTCAACTCATTGCTTAGAAACTCAGCGTGAAAAAAAATAGAGAAGGAAGCAAAAATGAAACAGTACCTACGATACCGCTCAGACAAGGAACCAAAATGAAACAGTATCTAGGATATGCTCCAACAAGGAGACAAAATGAAACAGTATTTAGGATACCGATCCGACAAGGAGCCAAAATGAAACAGTATCTAGGATACCACTCCGACAAGGAGCCAAAATGAAACAGTATCTAGGATACCACTCCGACAAGAAGCCAAAATGAAACAGTATCTATAGGATACCACTCGGACAAGTCGCTCAGAAGGAGCGTGTGGCATGAGCGAGTGAGCGCACGATTGACCCACAGGCGTAAGGTTTAGGCAGCTACCTGCGAGCCGAGCAGTCTAGGCGGTGGACTGGGGTAGCAGGTACGTGCATGTGGGTAGGCAGCATGATCAGGCAGCAGGTTAAGGCAGCACAACTAGGTACCAAGTACAAGCAGCATGATGCTATAGCATGTATAAGCGTCACACAACAAACATAGGTAGCATGATCAGACAGCATGATGCGGCAGCTAGCGTAGACAGCATGATAAAAAGTAAAGGATAGGCAGCATGATGGGGCAGCAAGTAAGGACAGCATGATCACACAGCTTGATGCGGCAGCAAGTATAGACAGCATGATCACACATCAAGCATAGGCAGCATGATCAGGCAGCATGATGCGTTAGCAGGAAAGGCAGCACGATGAAGCAAGGTCAGCGTAGACGGGCTAGGAAGGCGCATCATCGCCAGGCAGCAATACCACTGCGCGCCTCACTCCGCGTCTGTAAACTGTAACTGAATGCGCAAATGAACATTGCTGGCAGACAGTTGTACTTGAACATTGCTGGCACATAGTTGAATTTGAACATTGCTGGCAGACAGATGTTCTTGTAGCTGAGAATTATAATAGTACGTGAAAACTGCAATCATTGCAACACAAGCGTGGTAAATGGGAAAGAAACAATTAGAGTGTCTTATAGATAGAGAGGATTCACAAAATTTATAGGGCAGAGCAAGTTCCCATCTGTTAGAGTGTCCCATTTTCCATCCAGGCGTGAAACTAAAATTGATAAAACTCTCTTTTTACTTTGAATTAAAGGCAACGGAAGGAGAAATGTAAAAAAATAAGAGCTACAAACATTTGTTTCTGCAGCCATAAAGAAACAATAAGTTAAACAATTGGCCATGGTAACCAACATCTAAAAAATTACTAGTTGATACACATTTCAATACATCGCTGATCACCAAATTGCTCTCTGATGCCAATAAAAAACATCAATGAGCTACTGAAATGATGATGAGCCACAGCTGAGATCCAACAACTGCAGACTCACAGCTGAGATCCTACAACAAAAAAATGAAAAATTTTTCTCAAATCCTACGCCTACCTGGCAAAATAACTCCTATGTGGAGCCGGATGCTATGAACACTCCTTACAATACAAACCTGTGCATTCGTTCCTCGATTGAGGACTAAAACCAGACCACAATGATAACAGGACCTCCAAAAAAATCCAATGCAATCAAATTATTAAATCTCTTCTGCAGGAGCAACCACAACGACCCGCAGCGGGAACCTAATGGCAAAAAAGCACTCACACTCATCGATCGCAGGTCATTCGAAAGCAGCGGTCGTCAAACAACACCGCTCCAATGATCCCGAGAAGTGCATCTCATTCGTCACAATCAGAAAGAAAGCAGGGAGTCGCACGCAAGACCTGCAAAAAATATCAGCGGCCGGATTTTCTTCACGGAATGTAAGCACTAGACCCGGGGCATGTTCAGTGGCTTCGATGAGAGCCATGGGTAATTTTGGGGCGTGCGAATGTATCAGTTTGGAAAAAAAGAAGCATTAGAGCATTATTTTAGTGAAGTGTTTTTGGTAGACTAGTTTAGGAAAAGTAAATTGATGATCGAATGTGAAGAAAATGAAATCTAAACGTGCGGAAATTTGATCAATTTTAGCCCACAACTCATGAGACAAGAGGAATAAGAAAGCTTTTGTTTCAATAGTATTTTTCCGAAGTACAAATAAGAGTAGTAACTCTATGCATATAATCAACTCCTACCGAATAAAAGTGCCTTGCTGAAACTTCTGCAGAAAATTCTCTCAGATATTTGACCGAACACGAAAATTTTCTGATAATCAGAGATTCTCTTTGTACGGTTAGCCTGCAATACGATATGGTACCTTAACATAGTTGCATCCCGCTGCGTCATCTTATTCACGAAATAACACTTCACGGACGACTTTAAAAAAAAAATCACTGACTCCTCTGTACACGTGTTTTATCTTCTTCGCGTGTAAGAGTCGAAATTTGTTTAGTATATTAATTTCTTCACGGAATTTGCTATAATTTCACTCTTCACTGATGAAAAATGGAAAAGGGTTTCTATGTTTGGGAGAAAAGATGGCACCCAGCATGACAGAAACGTGCTATTGACCTCAAAAAGGTGTTTTTTTGCAGTCTGAAGGGCCTCTCTTGGAATCTAAGGCGTCGGCAAAGGATTTTCTCAGCACTCTCATTCTGGCGGTTGAACTTCTATTGCACGATGTCCGTAAACCCTACGTACGTCATTTATGGGTGTACACGGCTCGAACCTCTTCAGAAGAATCTCGGCATAAGTCAGTCATTTTTCTTCTCGGAAGTCAATGTGATCGCAAGTAATTTTAACAATTTGAATTCACGTTTAAAATGTCCGAAAACTTTGAACTACTGAAAGATTACGGATTGAATTTTAGGAAGATTCAGTACCATGCAGTCTTACACGTAATATGAAAGGGAAAATCAACGGAAAAATTATGAAAATTACCATTTATCATTCCAGAGTTCTTCGATTCTACTTTTCTTCGAAAAAATAGCACTTATTTTCGTACGAGATTCTTGAAGACGTTGAGTCCGAAATCTGCATGCACAAATAGGACAAATATTGCCAACTTTTTTCTCACTCACACAGAAAATTTTCAGTCTATAGAGTCTTTCCCCTCTCGAAATGACAAAATTCCAAGCCGACCATTTCTATTTTCTTCACTAACGGAGACTGTCTGAGCTCGGCAGCGCAAAATCAACACAGTGGCGTGCATGAGTGAAGCATCTGGCCAGAGGCGCGAGCGAGGCCTCTTAGTTTCCATAGAGCTAAGTCATTCTTGCTGCTCTTCCTCGCCTTCCTTCCATCCTCTTGCCGCCTTAAAACACCCATTCGAAGGGTTGGAGTATAGGCTTAAAACTATTTTATGGGGAGTGACCGCGTTTCTTCATGTTTTAAGGTTTAGTTTTGCAGCGGACGTCAGTGGTAAAAACGGGCTTATTATGTAATTCCTAATCAATAGCAACATCTCAGTAAATGTGGCAATGACTTGGAGATATAGTTTTAAGCACCGATATTGTCTTTATACAGTGACCCTAATACCATCGTCAACAAAACGCCAAAAATTGAAACACTGTACAAAATGGCTGAAATTCCCTCGAAGATCAAGTTAAACCCTTTAACGCCTCAGAGGATTATACTGTACTTCCCTCATTCGAAAATCGCCTTAATTTATCGTGATTTTTGTAAAAGTTTCTCCGTTAATATCTTCTTTGAAGATCACTGCCGAGAGGCAGTTCCTTCTTAACTTTGATGTCGGGGACAGCCTGATGCCAGTGCCAATCGAGTGACGGTGGTTGTGATAACGGTAAGATGAGTACAAAAATGCTGCGGACGCTAAAGGGTGAACATCGTTAATCAAACGTCTAGATGACCTCCGGAGTATTTGGAACTTCAATGCAGATCAAATTTAAATATTCCCTGCAAACAAATCGGCTGCAACGTCTTCAGGTAGAGTCGCGCGACTTGGAAAAGGACGTCATTGGAAAGAAACGGGAATAGCTTAACCGTCACAGTTAAGACACTCCACTAACAGCAAAACACGCCGCAACACCATGCAACACAGCAACACGCACCGTAAAAATAAGCAACACCGCTACAAGCAGCAACACTCAACGCAAAAATAAGCAACAAAGCGACAAACAACAACACTCATCACAAAAATGAAAAGCAATTTTCAAAACCCACTACAAATAAGCAACACGCCGCAACACAGCACAAAACAAGCAACACAGCACAAAACAAGCAACACAGCACAAAACAAGCAACACACCACAAAACAAGCAACACAGCACAAAACAAGCAACACAGCACAAAACAAGCAACACAGCCCAAAACAAGCAACACAGCACAAAACAAGCAACACAGCACAAAACTAGCAACACACAGCAGCACAACAGCGTCACGGCAGAGCGACAGGCCGGAATGCTCACACAAATTACACAGGAATAATTCAAAAGAGAATTTTTTCGATTACGAGGTCGCTGATCCGCATGGATGTTGGCTGCCAACGTCGCGCGAGCATGCATGTATTTGAGAAGTTATTCGGAGTATTTTACAATCGTGTTCGAGGCGAGTGAATATCCATAAAAGCTCCTTATAAATTTTTTCCTCGTTTATGTGGGGAAGTCTAGGAGCAAAAGTGCAGCGCTAACAAGCGTTCCATGTTGCTGAAAGTTTATTCGATTGCAAATCTTGGGGAAGTCATGCCGTAACAATTACTCGTCAAAATTCTCAAAATGTTTTCTTTAGCAATTGAAAAATAATGGCCGCGATGCCACACTGAATAGTGAAACTGTGATTGCAAAATATCAAACATCATTTGCAATTTTATACATAGGTTGGGTTAAAAAAAAAATTATGGAGTGGAGTAGCAACAGAATGGTTGAAAATTTAAGTACTTCACACACGTGCTAGAGAGGAGTTTTTTCACCAGTTCTCCAGTGACGGCGCCTTCAATATTCGGCTTTTGGAAATGAAAATAAATATCTATATTATACACCACGATTTTTTTAAAGTACTGGAGAATTTAACCACAGCAATGCATCAGCTTGATAAACAAACTAGCAACTGTTTTCGCTATTCAGACCTCAGAACATTCTACGGATCAAGACAATGCGTTGTGAGCTTAGCCCAGATATTCCAATAAGACCTGCACAGTAGACCGTCCGCAAAAAAAAGCAAGCATAAGAACGCTAAAAATTCAAGCACACGATGTTCTATAGAACGCGCGTTAGTGACGGGCGCAGTCGATTCGCATGTTTTTCCCGTATATTCATCTCACTCTCGCTGAGGCTCATAAATAAATGAGTTTTTTTTCTAATTCTTGAGCGAGATTCCGACGGGTATTTTTTCACATTAGCTGTAATAACTAAGGCGATAGCGTTGAAGGGTCCGGTCACCGCGCAAAATGCCGTACATTCTTTTGCGCACACGCCAGATGCCACGCAGCTGTTCACTCCGTTCCTGTTAGAAGAATCTTCGCGGCGAATAAAAGGGATTCACGAAAATTTTCTGACAATCAGAGTTTCTCTTTGTGCGGTTAGCCTGCAATACGATATAGTACCTTAACATAGTTGCATCCCGCTGTGTCATCTTATCCACGAATTTACACTTCACGGACGATTTTAAAAGATAAATTTTATTTGCATGTCTCCATTGAACAGCTCTTTAAATCACTGACACGAGCCCACAACTTATTGCCTTGAACTACATTCACAAGTAATGACACTGTGCAACTTGTGATGTATGTGATATACAGTACGTCCCACAAAAACCCGAACCGAGTATTTATTTTCCGGCATCAGCAATACCATCATTAGAATACCATAAGCATTTGATATCAAGCAATATTATGCGGTATTACTGATTACTACTGATACTGGAAATAATTACAGGTATAACTGACGCGGGAAAATATATACTCGGTTCGGGTTTTTGTGGGACATGCTGTATTGCAATATTATTACACCACCCCATTTCATTTAGAGCGTTTCAATTTTCAAATGCATCCAAACCTCCATTTGTAATTAAACGTTAATACATTTTGCTAAAAATTTTATTGTTACTTATTTTCCACCGTTTTTAAAATATTCGACCACGAATGCCAACCGTTTAAATAAGCAGCAAGCACTGGGACCGAGTCGAACTCAAAGGCTTAGCATGGCGATACGGATAGAAATATTATAATTATTTTAGTTAGTTTACGACTCCCTAGTCACAACAAAGGCGATATCAAGAGAGCAAAGAGAACGGACTATTTTGTACAGACCGTAGTAAATAGAGAATCTAAGCATAAGGTTTGTTCCTGCACAGGACACCTTGCACTTAGAAACTGTGAGTTTATTAGGAAAAGGCAGAAAAGGTAAAAAAAGATAACGAAGAAGACATGAAAATTTGAAGAAACAAAGTGGGCACGGGAGACAGAAAAATCAAAAATTCGGAAAAATCAATTTTTTTTAGGAAATTTGAATCTCAGCTCAAAATGTACAAAAAAGAAATCCTCTCGCAATGAAACAGCACCAAAATGTTCACAATTTCACCGTATTTCCCAATTAAGTGAAAGTTCTTCATTCAAAATTCGAACACAATAGAGTCGTGTCAAATTATTTCAAAAGATTGGAATTTCACAACGGAGGCTGAATGTGCAAATTTCATTCAGAACGCGATCTCTTGATAATTCATTTACGAACATATAGCGACTGGATAGAAGAAAAAAAGAAAATCGCAAATGAAAAGCCATTAAATCTTTATTACAATTCTGTATATTAAGAAATCATTGAACTTAACGGGGGCCACAGACCTGAACCTGTAATCAAGTTGAATAAAAAAGTTAAAAAGACAACGAATAATTTAAAAAAGTAAACAGCACGCACAAAATTACGAAAATAATAATAATAATAGCACATCAGTCAGGCAAAGAAATAAAATCGCTAAATTGTAAGATAAAAGATACAACACACAAAACAAAATGACGAAAATAATGACAATAAATAATCCATCAGTCAGGTAAAGAAAAAATATTGAAGAATCATAAGATGAAAGACGCAACAAAAACCGACAGACTCCGATAAACAACAGTGCGGTCAAAAGCAGCTATAGATGTAGCAATAAATACATAAACTGGGCGTGGTAGTCGCAAAATACTGAGCTCGCGTAAAGGAACCGCTTAACTCGGAGAGGAAAACAACTCAGTCCATCATCTTTGATATCAACACCGACGCTTATACTTATTTCTAAGTAGGATTTATTTTCGATGCCTCCGAAAGAAAATATATGTATGATCAACGACAGCTGGGAAAATCTGCACCAAAATGGCCATCTTAGGATGTACGAGGAGCAATGCATTCCAATGCAATTCAAATTACAGCTAATACATTACAAGGAAAATACATCGATGGCTATTCGAAATGAATAGAAATACGATCACTCAGCATCCTCTCAGGTAACGGGCTCTATAAATAGCCCCAGCACAAGTGTTAACAGCATCATTTGGAATAGCACCAATTGCAGTCGCAACACCTGCAGCTGCAGCACCTGCAATAACACCACCTGCAACAGCACCAATTGAAGTCTCAAGACCTGCAGCTAAACAACCTGCAGGATGCTGTATCTACAACAAAAACAAAAACTGCAACCGCAACACCTGCAGCTGAAATACCTGCAACAGTACCACTGCAATAGCACCAACTGCAGCCGCAACACATGCAGCTGCACCTGCAGCAGCACCACAACACCGACAGGAAGTCGCCCGTTAGACAATCCTGTTCTTCGACGCTCGACTTTTTCTTCAGTAAACTAATAGGGGAGTTGAGATCACGGCGAGGGTGCGACAGCTCTGGGAATTGCAATCTTCTCATGATGCGCGGATCAGAAGGCGGCCCCGTACCAGAAATAATTCACGGTGAACATTAAATGGCGGACACGAGAGGGCCGATCCGGCAATTTTTGTGAGAGGGCGCTACTCTCAACTGTTGGCTCTCACTAGTCGTAGAGTCGTAGTATGTACTAGTTGCGCTAGTAATTGAAGTGAAACTATCATACGAGTCTTCGTTGGGTGTATTGGTGACAATCAAACCGAACATGAATAGTTTTTAAATTGCAGTCAAGATAGTGAGAGGATGCTCCAAACCAAGAAAAAATGTCATTTGATGGATAAAAAATATTTTAACATATGTACGTGTCTCAAAACCTTCTGCGAAAGTTTTAGGAATGACACTAAAGTTAATAAATTCTATTTTTCCATGACGCCATTCCATCGGTATCAGATTCAAGGATTCTGAAGAATGAGTTTTTACTCACGTTTTCCAGCAAAATAATCTTTATGCAGAGACACTTAAAAAACCAGTGATGTTTTTGAAGTATCTTCATTGGGTTTAAACCGTTTTCACTTCCTTTTCATTACACATCGGTGCTTGCATTTAATTTAGCTAATTAGTACTTCAAAAGTATCTCGCCACCGTACAGGAACTTGAAGGGTACCTCAGAAGCAAGGACCGCGCTGTGATTAGAACACGTACGCGTATTTTTAGCATTCTACGGTATCCCAAAATGACATCACACTTTCGATTTGGCCTCAAATAAAAACATGTCAAAATAGAACGCTCTTACATTAAAGTAAAACACAATTAGAGTAACTGGAAATGAAACCGCGTGTTGTCGATTAAAAAATTTGTAATTTGTTACGATTCTTCAATTATGACAGGAATCTCTTCTCTTCTTGGGAACAAATTTTTCCTCAGCAGAAAATAACTGAGCTATTATATTTCATCGAATACAATTGTTAACTCTACTAATGATCAATAAGAAACCACAGGATTCTTCCTATGAAAACTTTTACTACATTTCGCAGTCATCCTCATTTGGTTTAGGAAGGTGTGCCTGTAGAACAGCAGTTATCAGGCCAGTAAAATGTATCAACTCTACTGACGTAGAAAATATAAAGTTACGTCGTGATATCGAAAATCCAAGTAAACCAGTTGGTCAGGTCGATTTATCGTTGGCACCGCCAGCGAGCGAGAGGGGTGGGCGAAGAGTGCTCAGAATGGGTTTTTGCGCGTAGCCATGATACAGTTTTGGGGTAGAAAAAACCGAGACGACCACATGGTCAGAACACAATCAAAAACAACCCTGCTTGTGCGATGGAATTTGCAAGTTTTACAGCACGAGTTTCTCTGTAAATGCTACCCAAATCATGAGTGAAAAACAGATTGAAATCAAACAGGTGGCTAATTAACACAAGAGAGAATGTAGCGGGAAAAAACGGTGTAAAAAGTAACAGCGTCGTTTTTCACAATTTGTCCGAGATGCGCAAAGAATAGATTCGGAGTATATGTACTAAACACTGCTATCTTTAGTAAGAATCGCTCCGTGAAATACGAGGAAGCTTCGATGATACGAGATCAAAGGAAGAGAAACATAAAATAGCTCGAACATAGAGCAATGAACAAAGATCATGCATTCTTTCTCATCCAGAAAACTTGGTATTTAAAACTACGTTTCATGCTTTAAAGCTTTATTTGAAATAAACATCGAGTTCCAATCTATTCAACCGAACTTTAAATACATAAATTCACGCGAATTGCTCACGATTAATATTTCAAAACTGGAAAATGTATCAAACATTGATTCACAGCCAGAAAATCTCTTTGTACTCTAATTTTCATTTCATACATAGAGCTTTATTTGGAATAAAAGTCGAGCTCTAATCTATTCAAACTAACTAAAAATGCATGAATCCTCACGAAATGCATGATTTTTTTGATCGCAATCCTACCATTGGGTCCTACCATTAGAAATGGTTTCAAAGGTCTCTTGACAAGACCGAGTGTTTTCGATGGGTTGTAACATTGGCGCTGAAGGTGAAAGTGTGTCGCAGTGCTGATGACGCGCCAGAGAGCCACGCAAACACGCGTAAGGAAGGTGCCTCTCGTAAATCAACTTGTACGGGCGTTAGCAGCGGAATATAGTAAATAACAATGAGCATAATTGAATTATGTCGCAGACTGAATAACAATTAAAAATAATTTATAAACCCACACGCCTTACCTCTGCTCGGGAAGTTTGGCGACTGGGGGTTTAAATATGACCACAAGATTGATTTTGTCGATGTGTTTTGTGGAATTATTCAAATCTCATTTTGAAATGCACCTAACGCTTTGGCTCGTTGTAGCTTTCGGTTGAATGTTTCGCTTCATCTAAAGGCAAAGGAATTTGCTTTTAATACTGAGTGTACTTTTGCAGGCTTACCATCCTATTTTCAACCTAACCAACTACTCTCCAACAAATGCATTTCGCTAAAATTCTCTGAAATTAAGAACAGGGTTCAGTAAATTTAGAAATCTAAGACACATTCATTACGCATATATAATTGTGTGTACTCAAGTTTGTTCATCCAAAATTCAAGTTTATGGTCTGCTCTTTTTACGCTAAACGATCCGTATGATGCATTTTAACCAACGTGTCACCATCCTTAAATAAGCACAGTACACTGCTCCAGGGATCACTCACAATGTTATCCGTCTTTGAAAAAAACATAAATACTCACTTCGAAAGCCCAATCAATGAGGACATCGCAATTAAGACTCACGACAGTTAGAACTTGAACTTTACAGTCATTCGATCTTACATAGAAATCAGAAATATAGATGACGAACACAGACAAATTCGAGCGCACCCTAACTTTACAGCTATACGCCAGTTGGATGTCATTACCGCCGCCACATAAAAAACGCTCATTTATCTTTACGTGTTTGAGGCAGAAATTTACCCAAGTTATCTTCACTTGATTGCGATAAAAGTCGACGAGTCACGATGGTTTACAGAGCACACAACTCGACGATCTGGCCGCGAAATGCCGCCCTTACTTGGAACTCGTAAGTTTGCCCCGAGTTTATCCGACGCGCCAACACTGGCCTGACTTTGTCGCGGCGGTGACGGTGATTGCTGTACACACCAAAGATGTCCATCAGAATTAATGTCGAATAACGTACAAATATTCCTTGACACAAATTTACGCTGTATAACTTTCCGCAGTTGTCGCTTCGAGCATATGCTAGCTCTAGTATTTCTGAAAGTGAACATAACCTGGAGGAAAATTTTCTGCAATCGTGGATTAGGCCACAGAGATTTACCGCTATTTGTTCAGAGCAGCGATCTTGCGACTGCAGGACGAGTAGATTTCATCAATTTAACGTAATAGTGAGAATCACCCATTACAACTTAGTATAGTTTTTGTTCGTGAGTGTGAGTTTGAGAATTTTAATAGTATTTACATATATGATTACACTGCCTTTCACGAATAATGTCACGAATGTGAAAAAAAATCCCTATCGCGGATAAAATTGACTTCCTTACTGCTTCTAGTTGATGATAAATGTCAAGAAAAATGCTATTCTATATCTTTCTTTCGTCGAGTTCAGCCGAGAGCACGCACTCGGCGGCTAATGCAGGACATGAGGAGGATTTCAAACTGCATGACGTCTTGAATACGTAAAAAACAATCAATTAAAGTCGATGAGATTCCTGTTGGAAGAAGAAGTTTAACTAGCGCCGTCAATGTATGAACACTCTAATTTGTGTACATTTTGCGTATCTTGTATATGTGTGCATTTTGAGTTTCAACGGCAGTACGATCCGGTAATAGTGACTTTCATAAAAAATTATTCTTCTAAAATTTATCTACGTAGATCTTTTACTACCTTTCTATTAATTACTCAGCGATAATAGAAAATCGGTCAAGTGATTGTGTGATGTAAGAACAGAGATTGCTGAGCAAAAGCTCTATGGAATTTTTATCAAAACTGCTTTAAAATAATTGATACCCCATTTCAAAACTTTGCAGTACATGTAACATGTTCTTTTTTATCTATAACAAATTTCATATTTGTAAAATAATTTCAACTATGCAGTCTTTTCAAATTTAACCCTGGCTTCCACGATTAATATTAATTCGATTAATTTAGTGCTTTTTTTTTAATTGTGGAATACACTTCATTTACTAATTTCTACTCAATTCAATATTTTTGGAGCAAGTCAGACAATTTTCTACGAGTACATTTTTCCATTAAAATTTCCCAAGTACCAACCAATGAGCACTTATACATAACCCACACACATACAGGGCATCCCGGGGTGTTCATTAAACAGTCTGCACATTAAGCCTGAGTCTAAAAATGCTCCGCACATAACGAACTTTGCTCTAACACGACCTACACGTTAGATATCATCCCAATGTACCAGCTAATTCGTTCCTAATTAGCCTGAACGGGTACCAATATCAACGCATTTAATTTGTTATCACAGCTACACAGTTTTATCAAGAATCGTTCCGAGTTTTATCCGACCGCTCGGTGTAGGAGTGTCTCTCTCTCGCAGCGCCGATCGAATTAGCGCCACGAAGGCTCTCGACAATTTCTGAACGCGAGAAAAAAAATTACGAGGCACATTGTACGCATTCCGTGCCCTTATAATGTCAAGTAAAAGCCTCGGCAGTGAATGAAAATGAACAGAAGCAGATTATTGCTAATAAATCTGCTCCTTATGCGGCATCACGAGACTAATAGGATGACAGAAGACACCAAGAAATGTAAACGTGTTTTCAACGGATATTTTAAGATTGAAAGGTCACAATGTTCGAGCATCTCATGCGTCAAGGTATTAGCATATTATCAGAACTGCGAATGTTAATTTACAGGCTCAATTTTCAGCCAAAATGAAAGCAGAGTTGTTGCAGGAGAATTAGTTGTGGAAAACAGCGTCTAGCAACGAAGCTGATGAAGGATACGTAGTTATTGAAAGAATAACTTTTCCCATCACAATATCTAAGAATATGTAAAATTGTGAACACTCCTACGTATTTTACTTGATGTAAACAATAACCAGAATTTTATTGTAATAATTGTAATAAAATATCAGATTGAAATATTCGTTAATGATCTGAGTAAAATAGTAAAATCTAGAGAAGCATTTTGTTACTGTAATTCATGGATGTCATCAAGTACGATGCTAAATAAGTATGATTCACAGACCTTAAATAGAAGCCAACGGCAACCAGCATTTATAAAAAAGATACTGGAGGCTGGGGATGCTGTTTCACTTTATAAGAACCCAACTTCTGTTTTTGGCGGAGACGTTCATTCTCACTCTCTGATTACTCGCTGCTCGTTCCACGGACCGATAGGCGTTGAGGAACCATTAGACTGACGCAAAATAATGTCATTGTTCACGGTTGGGCCGAGTTCTGCTCACAAGCCTGGTGATCGACTTTGTTTTCTGTTGACGCTCGTTCAATAAGTCGTTGAGGTGTCAATGAATTTTCCACGCGGCTCATGCGATCGCTTTTTGGACTTGGCGTCGATCAAGAGGCACGTGAAGTTCATTCCAAGCCAGACATGAATGGTGTCTTACGCCTTCCGGATCAAGGCCTGCTCTACAATCTATAGCTTCTATGATCCCGTTCGAGACTAAATCCATTTATTTTCCATACTGCCTTTCCTATCTCAAAACATTATAAAGGTTTGAATAAACTGTTAGAGAAAATGCGGTGATTACCATAAAAAAGGTTTCACCAAACTCAATTTTTATTTCAGTTTCCATGACAGCCAGAGTCATAGAAAAAATGAACTTGCAGTACTTCTACTGTATATGTGATTGGGAAATCGCCCGTTTGATTACCGTTGTCAGCAGATAAAAACTTTTGTCTCAGGTAAAACACTTTGTCTCTTGAATCTGGAAAAGACTCATGATGAGTGTATCAGTACGACAATTTTTCAGAATTGGATTAGCATAAAAAAGTTTCTAAATTAAAATAAAACCAAGGTTACGTTAGTTCTTGCAGTTGACAATGCTTCTGATGATGCAGTTTAGTATGGAAAAGTCTTTTACGCGAGTTCCAATTCAAATTTTAGCCGCGTAAAGCTCGACTTAGAGCTGAACTGCTGTGTACGCATTGGTGTACTTATAATAAAATTTTACGAATATTAGCGTAGCTGAGGAGATCCTAGGAAATAAATTAACAATAAGAAAATAATAAACAACATACCATCGAGCATGATCTCGTAATTGACGACCTTGTAAGATGGTTTTCGCGTCTAGAACAGGAACAAATGCTGCCACATGGGCACATTGTGCATTACTTTCTTCCCTCAAATGCATCGGGTACCTCCCACGAAATTTTCAAGAACATCCATAAACAACTCAACAACGGAACTGAGTTGTCGATCTTAATAAAATCCTCTTTCATTTACTGCCACTCTTCAAAACAGTTTTAAAATAATTCATCGAGGATTATTAATATACTAAGAATGAGATCATTAACTACCTACCCTGTGTAGTTCGGAGAGATGACTCTAGTGAGTAACACCGCCTGCACGTCAGTTTAGCTATGCTTTCTCGTAAAGAAAGCACCTCGAAAAATAAAAGTTATCGATATTTCTTCTCCTCAATTTCAATTCTATTGCNAAGCATGTTGCATGTGCAAGATTGCAGCGTTAGAAAATTTGAATGCGAGTGTCCGTTGTTAAAAAGTTAGCGTTTCAAAGAAACAAATAACTTCTTCGCACATTCCTTGGGGAATCATTCGTTCATTTCCTTTTGGTAACTAATTCTTAAAGAGTATCTGATTCATCACAGACACGGTCACATTCAAGGCCAGTACGCGGAGTAAATTCACATCAGCAAATAAAAAAAATTGCAAGAACATTGATAGCATATTGGTGATTTCTCTTTGGAAAATCAGTGGGTTGGGTGATGAATACTAGAGTGGTTCTGCGTTGCTCCATCGTTGCTTCTCCAATATGAATGACAAGATAATAACACGAAAATCCTCACATCCAAATGAACTGCGAGGCATCGATTAATTACAAGAATGCTCTCAAAAACATTATGGTAGCGATCATTCATTCCTTCATTCATTGAAGGTGCATGAAAATGACGAACATGCATCCACAGTTACATTTTAATTCCAATCGAAACTGAACGAGAAAACTGAACACCAGTTTGCGAGCGTTGACTTTGAATGGAGCGCTTCAGGTGCGAGAAGACATTCACACAGAAAAAAATCAGGCGAAAAAAATCTCGCCAAAAAAATCGCCTTGAGGGGAACGCATCAAGTTACGAAAGCAATCATTTAAGACGCTGGAAAAACATCATTGGCATGCATCGCACGCGCCATTCTCGGGGCTTAGAAAGCTCTGCCTTGCAGGCAACCGCATCGCTGCCGAGCTCTGACCTCATGAGCACATCTTAAGAAAACTCAACTACACATGCAATCGAGAACTCAAATACTCGCACAATCGAGAACACAAATACTCGCACAAACGATGACTCAAATACGCGTTAAATCGAAAACTCAAATACTCGCTCAATCGAACTTAGATACTCACGCAATTGAAAGCTCAAATACTCGCGCAACTGAAAACTCAAATACTCACTCACTCAATCGATGACTCAAATTTGCGTTGACTCGAAAACTCAAATATTCGCTCAGCCGAAAACTCAAATACTCGAACAATCAAAACTCAATTACGTGCGCAATCTAACTCTGTGCAAAGGCGCTAACTCGAAATGGGAAAGGTACGTCGAAAGAAAACTGCGTCATCAACTGCCAAAGAGATGTGAACAGCCTACGGTATCAAGTTTAGAAGTGAATAGAGACTGTAAGCATCAGTAGAGTCACATTTCGATTAAAAATTTCCACCGCACTATTAAGTCTCGGTCCCAGCATCAATAAAACGTCTGAATTAAAGGATAGATGTGTTTAGAAGTCCCTCGGTAGCAACCAAAGCCTCTTTACAACACCGAATATAAGAAATTGAATGAAATTAAATTTTATTCATACGCTACTCTTCACTTTTAAGCTGTTTATCACCATCACATTTTTTCGTATGACCGCGTTAACTCATCATAGTTATTTTGAACCAAATCAGTAGGTATGCTTTAATTCAAATATAAATATTTAGAGCCCTAAAAAGCTGCAAACATCATGATACTTTGGCTCAATAAAGTTACGATTGTCAGTAAGTCACAAACTTTGCAAACAGCAAACTTCATGACACCTTGACTCTATAAAGATACGATTGTCAGTGAATAACAGACTTTGCAAGCTTCTTTCTTCACTCGCCAAAAAAACAGCAAGTGTCATAATCATGCGCACTCGTGTGCGCTGCAGAGAGACGGAGCCTCGCTCAAAACATGCACTGTCCTCCCGCTCGACTAACATAGAGTTAAATATATTTAAACTTTTATAAGGCGAGGCAAAGAAGGACAAACAGTTTCAGAACTTTCTTAAGGCAAGTCAATTAGCTAAATATTTGTAGAACTTTTACTGTATAAAGCGAGTAGATTAAAACACAAATAGTTTTAGGACTATCCTAAGGTAAGTCATTTAGATAAATATTTTTACAACTTTTACACGGCGAGTCACAATTACAGGTCAAATATGTTTAGAACTTAGCCAAAGAGCAGGTGTATTAGAGAACAAATACTTTAAGTTCATTTATAAGGCGAGTTAATTATATGACAAATATTTTCAGAACTTCTCTGCGAGGTTGGTCATCTAGACAACAAATATTTTTTGTAACTTTTCAAAGTTGAATCTCTCTATTGAACAAACAGTTTAACAAGTGCATAACTGAAATTAATTTTAAAAAGAAATTTCTAGCTGCACATGATGCACGTAAAATGCAGCTTAGAAATTGAAAAAAGGTGGTTTTAACTGTCAATATATGCTGCTTAACATCGAAAATTGCTGCATCAGCGTAAAATTTTCAGCCTACAGAAACCGTGGAATTTCAACGTGTCGTACAAAGACCGCGCAACAATTACAACTTGCCACAACCACGCACTGCCAACCAGCAGCTACCACGGAATCAAATATGAAGTTACAACGCAATATAAACCCACATCGACCATTCAATTTCATTTTGCAGCTATCATGGAATTTAAACATGCAGTTACCCCTCAATTTCAACCTATAGCGACCACTCAATTTCATCTTGCAGTTATCGTGGAATTTAAACGTGCAGTTACCCCTCAATTTCAACCTATAGCGACCACTCAATTTCATCTTGCAGTTATCGTGGAATTTTAACGTGCATGTACCCCTCAATTTCAACCTACAGCAACCACTCAATTTCATCCTCCAATTATCATTCAATATTAACGAGCAGTTACCCCTCAATTTCAACCAGCAGCGAGCGAGCAATTTCAATCAGTAGCGGCTACGTAATTTCAACTCGTTGCAGCTACTCAGTGCAAACGTGCAGTTACTGCTCAATTTTAACACACGGCAACCCCGGGCGTGAAAACTCTTAGGATCGAGAGCTACACTTCTTATAAACTACAACCAAATTACTTCCAACAAAATAAACAGGAAAAAATTAATCGTCAATTGAGGGAATGAAATTTGAAAAATTCTCTCTGCCGAGGACGAATACTACTACTAACTAAACAGAAATTTCAAGATGAAAATTAGCAAATAATCGTCACATGACGCAATGTTCTCAATCTGCATCGTACAAATTAAAAAAAATACAAACAGCCTCGACCAAGAAAGCGCAGCACCGGCATTTCTGCGACCTAGAGTGGCGCATTTATTCAAGCGAAGAATTTAAGAGCGGCCGAAAAAGAACACAAAGTTAATATATAAGAACCTTGGCGCTGATGCATCACTGACAGCAATCGCTGCAGCGCTAATCCCGAGTAATGGCACCGATTAAGGAGAATTATGGCACACAGCAATCCTTAGCGATAAATAAGAAGAGCAATAAATTCGACAAGTATTGAGCGCACATCAAACTTTACACAAATGAAAGCCGTCAAATAAGTTCACGTGGAAATGTTAAGCCTCGCTCTAGCTTATGAAGAGTCCACCGCTGGTGGAAGTTCAGTTCCTGCAGCGAAATATGCAATTTCACCGCTGGAATATACGATAATTGAGGCTGGGGCGAAGCAGGCCTACGAGCATTGGGCTACAGCGGCGCTT
>JACJUY010000002.1:149920-164068 GCA_014220935.1 Platorchestia sp. MABIK | reverse complement strand
CACTAGGACTACGTTCTAAAGCTCATGTCTACGGGTCTTCAAAAAGAGCAAATTTGAGACAACTTTCGTCATCAGAATGCGTAAAGTTCTAAGACCAGTAACCGGAACTTTTTAAAAATTTACGCAAGGTGATTTCTCCTAAGTGGACTTGGCTACGCAAGGTGCAATAACGTAGCGTAAACAACTCGGAGAAACTCAGGATGACCACCGTACTCTACTGAAAAGCAAAATGGTTTGGAAATCTGACCTCAGAATGTTAGGCTCGTCAACCGGTTAAGCTCAACTGGCGGCCCCGTAACCAAATTAAATGTTATTGAGTTTTGCTCTAGAGAGGTGCAGCGTTCTGCTATTATAGATTGTAAAGCTGTTTACACTCACCCTGCCGGCTAAATGCCCGTATGAATGAATTATTTCCACTAAGAAGCGAAGTCAAGAACGATTTTTTGTGCCGCACACTTCATGATAATAAAAGGCCCCGAGTTGATCATACAATCAATTAGTTTGAATCAATGGAAGACCTCAAACTTGCCTCAACTAAACTGGAAGTAATTGCAAGACTGTGAATTTCCATCTTGTTTATAAAGGTCAGAATTAATTGTCGACAATCTGCTTCGTGGGATGAATTGGTCCCTGAATGAGGCACCTTCTGTTTATGACCCAACGCAGTGCATTACGATTGAGCAAATAACTAAGAAGTTAATTTCAACTGCGGCGAAGACAGATAAGTATGAGCCCCTAATGACTGGTATGATATTTGCGAGGCACGAGCTTGCATCTGCTGTTTATATGAAGGCGGATGTTAATACAGTTTGTGACATGGAATTTATTTCAGAAGTATTTCAGAACTAAAGCTTAAGAATACTCAGGGGATTAAAGACAATTAACGTGGTGGATAAATTTGTGAATCCATGTATAATTAAATAAGTGATGCACACGAACTTTTTCGAAGTTTTTGTAAATATTTCTGAACAACCTCGAAATGAGTTGCCTATATATACTGCTCTCGAGCATCAACAAGTTGTGTTTTAAGGAGATGCTTTCAGTTTACAACTAAATTAATCCTGCCAAAATTTTCTTTAATTCTTACCGAATAAAAAACTATGGATCATCAGGCCCCTCGTTGAATTCTGGATTTATTCCTCCATAACACATCTGATCCTCAAGATCACCATGCCTCCTAGAACACAGATTACTTGCTCCCAAAATTAGAGACAAATGAAGAATTTAAATAACTAAATATTTAAAAATTTACAAGTTTGGGCAAGAGTATGCCAAAGCGATGAGTGTGCATGTTTTTAGCCCTCATTAATGCAGCACAGGCAAGATGTGCAGAGAAACTAAACCTCGTTTTCGGAAATGATGTACGGTTCCGGTAAGGGATGTCAACGAAATCGAATAGAATTTGATAAATCAAACATAGCAACAAAAGTCAACCCAAGGAGGAGGAAAGACCAGAATAACATATAGAAAACAAAAAATGAACCCTAAGGAAAAGAGGTACAGATCTCAAAGAAAGAAATCGTGAATAGAAAACCTAAAAACAATCATAGCTTTCGTTTAGCATCACCACGTCCAAAAGAACCACTTGTCGGAAATCACAAATGACCTCACCGGGAAGTATTAAAGAGAGCGAGCGTCCGACAAAATGCCCATATTGTTGATTAAGAAGTGACCTACGCAGCAGCCTCATAAGAACAGATCTACGCTGGACCAAAACTGGCGAAGACTCAGCTCTCTAAAACCGAGATTTCTAATCTAGATAAAAGATGCAGTTGTGTAAGAAAATTAAGCGTTAGTTATGGGATAACAGCCATTAAACACCAGTTACCGATGTTGTTGAACGAGGGTGTTCTTCAAGATAACGACTCGAAGGCTATTCAGTTTTATTTAAAATGAGATGAGATACAAATTGATCCCATGCTAAAGACAAGAGCCTCAAAGTGTTCAAATTTAGATTAGTACACGGGCAGCAGTAAAGTAGAGGATAGAGGCTTCACTCACCACGAAGACCAGTAAAAACCTGAGAATAAAAACCCAACGATTTCTATGCAGTAAAATACTCTGTCACCTATGTGAATAAGCATAATATCCTATTTTCCTAATTGGTCGGTTCTTAAAGAATCTCACGAATAAGATAAAAAGGAGAACCAATGTAAAAATGATCATTTTTATAATTTTTCACGCCAAACGTTTTGAAACATCATCATTCTAACTTCGAGATTTCAGCACTGAAGGTGAAGATGGAATTTTTAAATTCCGAAAAGTTTGCCATGAAAAATAATGAAAATAATCATAATTACATCGGTTCTTTTTTGATTTTACTCATGTAATATATTTATTAAATGCATTGAAGTTATTACTAAAAAATTACAGAGAAATGGATTAAACTAATGCATTCGGAAAAGAAAACCCGTTGTAACAACTTCGAGCAAGATTTGTGAAGTGTCACAGAAAGAAATGATTAGTTTACAAACCTCTGAAATAATTGCATTCAATGGCATGAAATGAGCTGGATCGATAGCTGAAAAATTAAAACGAAGAACAGTCGATTTTAGCAGTAGATTCTACCAGGCGATTAAGAACATAAAACCACTAACCTGGTCCCGTTAAAACTCAAACGAAACAATTAATTAATTAAAACTCAAACGACAAAATTGTTTTCATTCATAATCTGGATTACCCTCGTTACATCAAATAACTTGGGCTTCCATTCCAGCTCCACCAACTCGCATGGGTTGAGAGACGTAAGATGTAAACGCTCGAGCTCAAAATTTTTGTCCATGCACTTTGAAGCACAAGCCATGCCCATTTGAAATTCAGTAATTCCTTTTTGATTATTTCAATCTCATCGTCTGCCAGCAGCTACTTATGCTGTAGTCACAATCGTGGTCTTCACACAGCGCCCATGCTGAGAGATAGCAGAGTAGTTTCGGCTGCTGCGCTGAGTAGCAGACGCTCACTTCTCGGTTGTTCGCTTTCTAGTTTGTCATGGCATGCTTTCATTATCATTTATCTATACTATTGTCATTAATAACACGAATCAACACCAATAGAGCTCAAAACATCGTTGCTTTCATAATCATTTATGTCATATGACGTAAAAAAGGTGGAAAATTAAATAAAATTACAAGATTAATACTATTGTCATTAATAACACGAATCAATGCCAGTAGAGCTCAAAACATCGTTGCTTTCCTAATCATTTATCTCATATGAAATAAAATTGCTGGAAAATTTAAGGTTTAAACTACTGTCATTAACAACACGGATCAATGCTGAGAATCTTGAAAGAATTTCATTGAAATCGAGAAACGAGTTAGAGCTGCCACGTGATACTACCCTCCTGCAGGCCCCCCCTTTACGCATGCCCCCAGTTCTCCCCCTCGCTACGTCCGCGCCACTGCGGTCAAATAACGGCATCAGAATACGGAGGCCTATGCGCACTCGAACATGCGCACACAACCACTCATGCGTACGAGAGAGACGCGATGTGCATTTTTTCATACGCAGGGCGCAGCACTCATGCCGCTCCCGGGCACATCGACCGCTGAATGAACAGCCGTTTATGAATGAGGTCGGCGATCCTGCGTGTTATTTTACCGACCAGCACAACTGGATACTTCATCGTAACTAGGAGTTTTTTGTCCCGCTATTTCAGCCCCGTCGCAAAATGGCACTCTTCACATGCGACAAAAAAGAGTACGCGTTCTCTGTTGGTGGTCTTGGTTTCATTCTTAAAATTTGGAACGAAGAGTTTCTCGGGAGGTGGGATGCTGACTTGTCCGATGCACGTCTACTTTTTATCGCCGCTACGCGACTGCGCACCAGTGAATTTGAACACGACCACTTTTGGTCGTGCAAATTTTTGTTGAAGGGTAAATACCGGAAGAGGTTTGAAGATCTCGAGCTAGACAACTTTGAAAACAATATCATGTGATACATTGTGGAAGAGCCTTTATTTTACCATGGATGTACTGAATGAGGGCAATATATTTCAAAAACCCTACCCTGATGAAAAGGTAACCCAAATCTCGATCTCAGAATTTTCAGAAACCTAAACCTAGATGCCCTTAAGATTTCGTCAATTACTTTCAAGATGAAAAACTACAAACTACAGTCTAACGCATGACTCGTGGTTAGCAAAATAGTTATTAAGATGAAGAGTATACACAGGTGTGAATTAAAGACCAACCCTGCTGACTATACGAAGAATTTTAACAGCCTCCAGCAAGGAAGGTCGTTGGCATCGTGACAGAATACCTCACGACCGGTAAAAGCGATGATAGCGGGGGCATTTAACTTACACCACCGCGTCTCCGGGGTCGTTCTAGCATCCATTTTGACTATCACATGATAAACATCGTTACAGACCCAGAGATTAAAGTGTACATCAGCTACAACGGCTGTAGGAGAGGCGGACCAGAAGGAGGAGCAAAAACTGTGCAAGCCTTTACAGCCATCACAGAGAAGGTTGCACTCTGGGCCGCCTCAATTTTGCCGGGGGAAGCAAAGCTTGTGATGATGGATGCCTTTCGCAGATACTGCATGAGTGCTGTTCAGGGCTGGTATCAGGCTGTTGGGAAATAATGCGTTCCAGCCTGCGCTGTGCATGATCCAGCCTGCACTGTGCATGTTCCAGCCTGCGCTGCTCTTGCTCCAGCCTACGCTGTTAGTTTTAGCCTGCGCTATACACATTTCAGCCTGAGGTATGCTTGTTCCAGTCTGTACTGTGCTTGCTCCAGCCTAAACTGCATTAATTCCAGCCTGAGGTGTACTTTTTCCACCCTGCGCTGTGCTTGTTCCAGTCTGCGCTGAGCATATTTCAGCCTGAGGTGTGTTTGTTCCAACCTACGCTGCGTTTGTTCCAGCCTGATGTGGGCTTGCTCCAGCTTGTGCTGTGTAAGCTCTAGCCTACGATGTGCGTGCGCTAGCCTGCACTGTGCATGGTGCAGGTTTCATGTATTGTAAGAGGCCATAAAGCGGCAAGTATCGCAGCCAGGTATTCCAATTGATGAGGTGAAGAAGAGACTGGAGACTGTACCGTCAGATTCCTGGCCACAAACTCAACAGAAATCGTCGTAGACGTTTCAAGAATTGTAGAAAAAATATGAATGATGTTAATGTACACACGAACTAAAGCCACAAAACCGTGCACTAATTATCATAACGTGGTGGTGAGAACAATGATATACCATAGAAAAAAACAGGATTATTTAAACACAAGAAATTTTCTTCAGAAGTAACGTTAATTCATGGATTATGAGTAACAGTTTACGCGTACCTCTCAGTAGGATTGCAATAAGGTGAAATTTCTAGTGCATTCTTGCCAATTTTTTTCGTATGTTAGATAAAAGGGTCTCATTAACCTGCTATCTGCAACCCAACCAAACAACCGGTGAAAGTTAATACGCAGAAATCAACAAGATGCGCAATTTTAAAGCTTCGATAAAATCTAACAAAAATGGAGTCTACACCTTTCCTGAAGCGAAAAACAAGCGCAACTGTGTGAAAAGACTACAGATAACTGTCGAGTCCACAGGGCTAAGTAAAAATACACACCTAAGAACTATCAATACATACACTTCACTGTAGGCTGTATACGTAGTTAAAGCTGCACTTCATTATGAGCTTAGATAGTCATCGAGTAAAGTCACTACAGCGGGAGATAAGGATGATGACATACGACACACTCTTTTTACATCACAACCGATCTTACAAAGCGTCATTACCGCCTCAATACAAAGTTCATGATCAGCCTTGATGCGGCGGAACAGGGGTGCTATCACTCAACTTCTCCCCATTCATTTTAGAAAATATAGCAATTTGCAGGTCTCTACATCAAGATTTTGAAGGCATAGAAGCCAAGGTTCAGCAGTCGGCAAGTGATGCTAACGTGCGCGTTTTTATGTGATGTGGCCAAAGTTATGCACGTGGGAGCTTGCCCACGCTCTCTTCTCCAGCGATAGCACTTGCAGCGCCCGCTACTCTGTGATGAAGGCAGGGTGCTTATGTGCGTAGATAAAAGAGGTTGCTGTCTAGTGCTGTTACGATGATGCTCAACAGGTTTGTTTTAAGACGGCAATGGTTTACAGTTTCAAAAGGTTGCCGTTCATGGGCTAGTGCTGTTACGATGATGCTCAACATGCTTGTTTTAAGACGGCAATGGTTTACACTTGTAAGAGGTAGTGCTATTGCGATGATCCCCAACATGCTTGTTTTAGGATGCAATGGTTTACGTTTGTATGAGGTTGTGGTCCCTGGCCTAGTGCTATTGCGGAGAAGTACATTTGGGAAAATAATCATTCAAGGAATTGAGGCTGAATTATTTTCACGTCAACAAGATCACATTTTCAGAAAATGGAATGCATTTAGAGTATATCTTAGGTAGAAATTTTTATTTTTATACTTGAAAAGAAGATCTTTGAAAGAACATTTTTTTCAAATTTTGGTGGAGTCTAAAAAGTCATTGTTCCAATCATGATAAATTCCCCAAGACCACATTTTAACTCTGATAAATGTTACAATTTCGCATTTCTACTCAGATAAATGTGACAATTTCGCATTTCAACCCTGATATATCATACAATTTGGCATTTGAACCCTTGATAACCTTACAATTTTGATTTCAGCTTTTAACTACAAAGTATCAATCACTGTTGTTAAGATTAGATATGAAATGCGAAAAAATGTTCTTCGGTAGTAAGACTTCACATTCGTTCATAATCACAAATGTAAACATTTAGAATAAGCTCACCTATTCCAAGAATAATGAATTCCTAGCGAGTGCAGCCTACTTTCCAAAATAGAGTTAATGCGCAGTCAGCTGCATGACTATGCAAAATTAACAAAGAATGTAAATTAAAATCTGAATCGAGCTTGCGCCGGTCGGCCAACTTGACATTTTATCGGAGGCTGCTGCTGCCAGCAGCCCATGGAGAAACCTGAGGCATCTTTTAATTGGTGGGTGACGATCGTTATCTCGAGAAAACAATAGAACGGAGCTCTCGCATTCCAATAGACCAAAAATGTTCGTTGGGTGCTACATCAAGGGATTTTTTACATGCGCAATAATGTTTAAGAAATATGGAAAGCCGAGTGAATAAATGCTAAACCTTCCTGATATCAAAAGGAAGGAAGCCGAGCGAACAATAAATTCCTGATATCAAAAGGAAGACTTTGAAAACTTCATTAGTAATTAATCCTCTCTCTTTAAAAATGTTTAAGAAATATGGAAAACCGAGCGAATAAATGCTAAAACTTCCTGATATCAAAAGGAAGACTCTGAAAACATCATTTGTAATTAATCCTCTCTCTTTAAAAATGTCTAAAAAATATGGAAACCCTAGCAAGCAGTAATTGTCGTTATCAATTGGAAGACTGAAAACATCATTAGTAAGAAGTAATTAATCCTTTCTCTCTTGAACACGATGGATATTTTAGATCGCTTGAAACAGTACAAATACTGTGTACTTATTGTTGCATCTCGTTGACTTTTGATAAACATATGATCGAATGTGAAACACGCGTTCACATATAAATGATTCCAACGGTATGTGATTAGTTGAAACATATGAGCATGACTGCACCAGAGGTAAGGTTGTTGCAGCAAAGACGCAGCAAAGACAACAACAATTTTAACAGTTGCAATATAATCATATACAATTTGTCTACAAATGAAAATAATCAATATGGCATGGAGTGTACGGTATGTTTTCGTCTCAAAATGAATTACTACTGAGTATGGTTTGGGTAACGATGAAGAAATGAGCAAATAAATTACCGCTAATAATATTGCTTCATCAAAGTAGACTCAATAACAGACTTTGAGAATATTATGGTTTAATGATTGAAGAGGTTCGACGTAGGGCCGTTAGCGTGCATCTCCGACCATTTCCTTTATAACAATTATATCTATTTTTACTAATGATTTATAACCATTTTCTGAGTTGTAAATCGAATGCACAATCGTCAGAGCAAAGCAAATTCCAGTCACTCCTGAAAGCTAAACACGAGTTAAAGGAAAAATAGATAATCAGCTAACTTTCTTAAATTATGAAAAACCATGATCAATTTTACTCGCTTACCTTCTAATTCAAATAATTCCAAATTGTACTTATTTCGAGTCGACTTATTAAGAAGCATGAAAGGTTCACGTTCAAGTATTAAATCAACTAAAGAGCAACTTCCTTGAATTGTGAAAAATTCTGACTGAATTAACGCGCTTCCTTGAATTCAAAACTCGGAACTCTACTCATTTCGATTCGATTTTAAAACGAGGATGCTTAACGCAAGACATTCATCAAACAATTATTATTGCAAGACGATCATCGCAAGACAATAACGCAAGACATTCATCAAACAATTATTGCAAGACAATCATCGCAAAACCATAATGTAAGAAATTCATCAAACAACCATGCAAGACAATCATCAAATAATCATGCAAGATAATTATCGCAAGACAATCATCAAACGCCCCCGTTCAAATATGTCCAGCTCTTCGCTTCGATTTTCGAAGACATAATTTCGAATTACGCTGGATTGTTGTTGGAAACGACCGGGTGTACTGCCTATTGGCAGCCAAAATATTTGCAGAATTTTTATCTGTCAGATGAACGACGAGCAGATGTGGCACGAAACAAACTTCCAGAGCCTTCATTTGGAGCAACAGCATTCATTATTAAGCTGGAATTATGATACCATATATTATTACAATACTCCGCAGGAAAGTTTTCAAATACTACGGCACAAAAATCAGTAAAAGAAGAGCACAACCACATTTTGATAAAAGGGGAGGGCTGCGTATTTTCAAAATAACATTCTAGTTTTAAGATGACAGTGCTCTTCCTTCTTCACCGAACAATAATACACAACAAGAAAGGAATTAAACAAAAAGGCAAAGCGAGGAGAATTTCTACAATTCCAAAAAGTTATAGATTTATCTCAATAAAGAAACACTTACTTTACAGTACATTGTCTTCGAACAACCAATAAACTACAAAAAAGAAGAACCAAAGATAAAATACTGCGTACAAAAAAAAACCTCTTACATCAAATGCTAATTAATTGCGAAGCAAACGAATGAACTGTATAATAAAAAACCTTGACAGAACTTAAACCGAGAAACGCACGTAAAAACAAGCAATCAATTTTTCATTTTAAGGAGACGAAGTGAAGAGTGAGAGAGAGAACGAAATGAACGAGGCAAGTGAAGCGATGCAGAAAGGCCGGGATGCTTATCAGGGCATCAGATGGGCATCATGTAGGCTGGCTGCCGCATGCTCGGACGGGCACCATCATTGCACCCAAGTGTGCCTGATTAGACAGGCGCTCTTGAACCTCTAACGTCGTCATTTTTCTTCTCACATTGCCGTTATTCTAACCATTATCATTAGACTTACTCTAGCATCAGGCTGTGATCGACATTAGAATGCGGAAAGAGCTGCCACGCGGCAGTAAACCCCACAGAACACACCAGGGAACAAATTTAACAAGAAAGACAATATATTGAGGCTATTTTCAAAAGTGGACTGAATTTTTAAAGGGTTAACTTGAATATCCGACCCGCGTTTGACAGGCATTAATACATTGACCCGGGACATGTGTAGTTCAGACAATCAAGACTGGAAAATGAAATCAGTGCATTTGACGGTCATTTGCTACACTTCTACGGACGCCCTCACTTAAAAAACACAACGCGCACCATCGGGACGGTGCAATGAACATGATTGGGAAGTGAGGATATATGTGGAGTTGCCGAATAGCAAAACCGCTCAATTAAAATTTCAAGTTTCAAATCACGGAGGTAATGGTGTTTTGAATTCAATCAAGAAATCCCTTATTTAATTAGCTTGATAATGAAATTACTACTTTCATCAAATGAAGTCATTGAACACTTATTTAAAGAAAACAAATGACGACATTGAAGAATAAGGTGCGGATAATATTTAAGGGATTGGTCATCCTATCGTCCGAGTATTTCATAAGACTCGAAAATGTTTTTTACGAAATCAAAATTGGACAATAAAACCTACTCATCGAATGCTCCTACCTTCCTTTGCTCGCACAGAGTTCCCGTTTCTCCCTCAGCCCGCAATAAAACGGACAACCAAAAATTAGAAATATAACTACAGAATTAAAACCGATGTGACAAAACGAACTCTAGCAACTGATGCTACCGTACCTAACAAGACGTTAAGATTACTACCCAGTTAACCATTATCGGCGAAGTGTCTCCAATTGTCTTCAGCAGTTTGACACAGTAAAGCACCGGAAAATCGATTTAAAGCAGGACATTGCGCCTATTGTTTTGATTTCAGCCATTGATGTTTGAGTGGCGTGAAGCCATACGCGCTTTACAGCAGTACACACTACATGGTACCGTAACGTACTATCAGAAGGAACATTGGTCAATAGTAGACACTACTGTATGGTCGCCAACCGTAATCCATATCGGATCAGTGAAATTAACTGAGAGAATTACTGCAGTGATAAATCAGCAGCCACGGTACAAGAAATCTGCACTGAACTGCTGTAATACTGCGCAAATTTTTATTAATTTTAATGAAACGTTTCAAGCCTCGGCTCATCATCAGTCACAATCTGCTAAAATGTACGTGCATTGAATGAAAATTCACAAAATTACTCTTCAAATATTCCAAGCAGTTTAACCTTCATCGTTAAACTGCTTAGCAGAAAAGATGTTCCTCATTTTTAATAGGGTAGGTAGTTTCGAGCCGAGTAGCCAGACTGGGCCCCTTCTCTCCAAAATTTTCAAATGTAGCCTTTTTCCAAATGAAATTTGGCCTCAAAAAGCACTCAGAATCGCTAACTCTGCATGCGAGGTTATCAGCTACTGAAAGTTACGGTCAAATGTTGTTAGTAAAAAGACTAAACTTAAAAATTTTTAAGCGGTAAAAGACCAACTTGGCGGCCCGATTTTGCAGAACTTATTCTTTGACTCTTATGAACAGGCACAATCAACACAAAAAATAGCTCTGGAATTTTACATTCACTAAATCAAGAGCGCTTAATCCCCAACTTTCACCGATGCACATTCCTTTTTCACCCAAATTTCCATGAGGGAAGTAACCTGGAAAGTGAATTCATCTTCGTGACACACTGTTCAAGTTCAGCACGTGTTAAATTAATGAGAAATTCACTTCACATTTTTGCTTCGTGACATGCATTAAATTTCATAGCAAAATTTTGATCTTGTTCAATTTACGTAAGACAGGCTTCAATAAATTTCGAGTTGAATGATAAACACATGAATAATTTTAAAAATGCCTGCGGCTCTGAATATATGACGATATCAATGAATTTTTTAACCATTGTTTTCTGCTCTTGTCTGATTGTAATGAAACTCACTGAAAAATTCAGTTGAACGAAGAATATTCTTTCAAATTTTGCAAGAGTCTCAGTATTGAGTATGAGTAAATTATCTGTTGAAGAAGAATTTTGAGGGAATTACATTTGAAAAACACAGATTTCGTACCTGATAAGGGAATATTTTTTGGTTTAGATGCTTCAATTTTCACTTCATCCCGGAAACCGTTTTCAAGAGTCAGTTATTTTACCTTTCATTTCAGTTACAAAATCACGCAAAGTGGTACGTAAACGTACAATACACATAGTGATTATGCAACCAATTTTCTAAGATTTTTACTATGTAATATACAAGCTTGAAGTAACGCTGATAAAATTCTTAAAAAAATTAAAAATGTAAAACAGAAGTAGAACCGAGAAATTTAAGGACAGATTCAGTTTTCCTTGCGTATCTGAAATAATTTATTTACCATAAATAAACATTTTCCGCTATTATTCGTTTTTATCAAAAATTAATAATTTCAGGTCAAAAGAAAAAATCATATATTGAGTAAGTATTGACTCAGCAGCCCCAACAGAGACGTTCAAACAATACTGAGGTATACAAGCCCCAAAAGAAAGTGAGAGCTATTAGAAATTAAATTTTTAAATGAACACTAACCTGTGAGATGACTAATAAAAAAGATACAACTTGATTAACTCATAAAAAAAATGGTACAATTTGATGAACTTGATAAAATGTACTACATGAAAGGTACAATTAAAACATCTGACCTCAAAATAGGAGACCCTTGCTCATATTTAACATGACACAGACTAGGATACTAAAAATTCTCACCACTGGATGTAGACGAAGACAGACGCCATCAGCTCACCATCTCCTCCTAACAATACAATTGGGAGAGCACGGAGGTATCAGAGAAGCTACACTGAGCCCAACATTACGGTTCTAGAGTTGATATGCTTATTATGAATCTTATTTTTTACATTCACGAAATATATCCCTCCACCTTATGGGCGCAGCGAAGAAATCCACTCATGTTGAATCAAATGTACTGTTTCAACAAACACTAAAATTAGCAAGTGAATAACAGAAGAGGTTTCAAAAATAAAAAGTAGAGAATGGTATCAACTTACAAGAGTTCTTCGTAACACAACCCTACTGACACTACGTTTCAGTTGGAATAACTAAGGCTTTTGTTTTCTTGCGTAGTCACTTTTTTTGATAGAATCTGTTTCATTTTATGTAGATTAGGAAATCAAATTCTATAGCAAAACACTTCGCTTATACTCAGAAAGATAAAAAATATAAAGATGAGTGACCTACCAAAGCATCACCAAAAAACAGCACAGCATTGCGATAGATTTTCGCCTTATAATAGAGAAAGCACAAACGCTTTCGCTGCAGAACAATGCAAAGCCATAAATATATAAGCCCTTAGATAAAAGGAAACACCCTCTAATGGAAATCTTTCAGTCTAATGTATAAAAAACAACGGAGACTCTCGGACGGAAAATAGCTGTGGTGACCCTTGAGTCTGAGCGGGCATTCTTCAGAGGTCATTTTCCGGTCCAATTGCCGTACTCGCGGCTGAGTCACCTCTAAAAATGTTAGTCTCTGATAATCTCCCAAATACTAGAAGACGACACTAGCTCTCAGTAATTGCAGACTGGCTCGTCATAACGATCAACGACAACGATGTTTTTGAGAAGACAAATGAAGGGCCATAAAATTTTCGCGTCGGATATTTGGGCAGAAGAAATTAATTTCTTAGTTGAGTTATTTGGCCGTCTTTGCTACCGTACAAACTTCGTACGAAAATAGACTCAAGAACGACTTCTACATACACGTGAGTTAAATTTAAGGGGATAAAAGGTTGAGTCTTTTATCGAAGTGACTATTAGGTGCAAAATTTAAATAACCTGCTAACAACTGTAGAACGATGAAAATAAAGGCACTAACATATTAGCACACATAGGCCTAGAAATCCAGTCAAAAATCTGGAAAGTATCTAAAAAAAAAATTTGCTACTCTAAAAAACATGAATTACAGTCATAGCCATGATCACGTCTTTCGTCGAGTATTCGAAAGCTTTCTTAATGAATATTTGGACATGTGCTTAATTGAGTTTTTTATTGTTGTTTTCAAGGTTGTTCATGGTTGTCATCAAGGTTGTTTATGGTTGTTATCAAGGTTGCTTCTGGTTATCAAGGTTGTTTATGATTGTTATCAAAGTTGTTAATGGTTCATATATCAAGGTTATTTATATACTTCGTCAAAATACTCCAAAAGTCAACATCACCAATGACACACATGCCAGTATGCCACTTTACATGGGTGAGACGCGTATCCAAGATGCATAAAATGCATGCTTACTGATAAAAAAAAGCTTTCGCTAGGTCTCGTAAATTAAAGCGGCCTGAAGTGTAAAAATATTTCCCAAAAATAAACACTGTTTTCCAAATTATTCAACACAGCATTTAACGCGGCAGTCAACACAGCATTTAACCCAGCATTCAACACAGCATTCAACACAAGATTCAACACAGCATTCAACACAAGATTCAACACCGCATTCAACACAGCATTCAACACAGCATTCAACACAGCATTCAACGCGGCAATCAACACAGCATTTAACACAACATTCAACACAACATTCAACACAGCATTCAACACAAGATTCAACACAGCATTCAACACAAGATTCAACACCGCATTCAACACAGCATTCAACACAAGATTCAACACAGCATTCAACACAGCATTCAACACAAGATTCAACACAGCATTCAACACAAGATTCAACACAGCATTCA
>JACJUY010000002.1:138244-149406 GCA_014220935.1 Platorchestia sp. MABIK | reverse complement strand
ACGTAGCAGTCAACACAGCATTTAACACAACATTCAACACAACATTTAACACAACATTCAACACAAGATTCAACACAGCATTCAACACAAGATTCAACACAGCATTCAACACAAGATTCAACACCGCATTCAACGCAGCATTCAACACAAGATTCAACACAGCATTCAATATTTATAAAAAGTTAATCAGAAAGCATAAGGCATTATAGTCCGGTTCACGTTGTCATCTTAATTCTCGTTTATAATTTTGGTTTAACCACCATCATCACTTCATGAGTAATCCACGCAGTGATGCTCCCCTCATCAACATAGCCCGACATCTCAATGAGTTTTTTATTGTTGTTATCAAGGTTGTTCATAGTTGTTATCAAGGTTGTTTATGGTTGTTATCAAGGTTGCTTCTGGTTATCAAGGTTGTTTATGATTGTTTTCAAAGTTGTTTATGGTTCATATCAAGGTTATTTATGGTTGTTATCAAGGTTATTTATGGTTATCAAGGTTATTTATGGTTGTTATTAATGTTGTTAATGGCTGTTATCAATGTTGTTTATGTTATTATCAAGGTCGTTTATGACGTTATCAAGAGTAGTGAAGGTTGGTAGCGAAGGGCACGTAAAAGTGAGTTCTTAAAAAATTTTCATGTTCTAAAGGGCGAGAATCGTTCCAGTGAATCGTTCAATAGCGTAATTATTAATTCATGTCTAAGATGTGTTTAACTCGAATTATCCAACCTATTTATTTTTTAAAATAGGCCGATACTTAATGATTTGCTTAGTGGTTCTCCACAAACGATGATAAATTTATAAATTTATTTCATCGACAGGAGTAAATAGTTTAACATAAAAGAAAGTACCTCAGCGAACCTTTCAAATGATTTAGGTTTCGTGAACAAATCCTAAAGGATGATTGTGAAAAATCATGATAGTGGACACATGTCAAAAGGGCCAGGTCATAACTAAGATATTTAAGTCGAATGTCGTCTATCATTTCCATTTCATAAAGCAGTTTTTCGGTAAAAGTTGAACAACCGAAATTAGAACGCACCACGCACATGAGCTCGAAATGGCCATCCCCTGAAATTGGAGTCACTTTTCTCAGTAATAAAAGTCATTACGATACTGCGATATATATTTATATTGAATCTTTAGTAATTCCATGCCAAATTTATACTTTTATCCACTTTTGCGGTAAAATAAGGATTGTGGATGAGACTGAAATGAATGAAGTAAGCCTTTTAACCAGAAGTATTCGATTAAGTTTCAAATACACGGGATGATGATTACAATGAATAATACTATTCATTACTACTAAAAAATGTGATCAAAATTTTTGCAACACTAGTCTTGCCATCACCAAAAAAAATATTTCTTCGACTCTTAATCTAATAATAATAATAATAATACTATTAATGACCGTGTGTGCCATCTAAATATTGAATTTTTGAGACTTAAAAGCCTTTGTTCAGATGAATGATATAAAAGATGGTCACATTAGCAAGAAGTTTGAAAATGCATGCTATTGTAACTAACTCAAAACTACCAAGCCCACGCACCATCATTGAAGAAAGAATGCAAGTAAATTAGAACTGAAAATTATTTATCATTTAGCAATCACAACGGTCGCCTAGATGCAGAAACAAAACCGCGTGGAAAAACACGCATAGCTCAAATACCGCTAGAAAATACCACAACATACTAGGGAAGAAAAACATTTCACGCAACACGAAGAGGAAACAGAAGAAGCACTGCTCAGTTGAGAACAGCAGCAACGCACGCTCAATCAAACAATCAAAACAAAGGAGGCAGAAACAAGAACGGGCGAAGCGAGACAGCGTCGAAGTCAGCAGTCCAGCAGAAAGGAAAAAACAAGAGTCGAAAAGACGCTCAACGGAAAAAAAGAAGCTGAGGCATCCAAGCGAAGACCTCCGAGGAATGTTCGCCTGCGAGCGCCGCGGAAAGGGGGAGGTAGAGAGACCGGCCTAGTGGTCCGCAGGTCAAGAAACAGAGTAAAACCTGGCCCTGGCGCTCGTGCTTCACAACCTAGTTTACGCGCAGTGGTCGTTTTGGACGAAAACTTGTGCTTGTTTACCGACACTTCATGAGTTCTATTCGTCTGAAAACTTGTACTTGTATACCGATGCACTTCATGAGTTCTCTTCGTCTGAAAACTTGTACTTGTATACCGACGCACTTCATGAGTTCTCTTCGTCTGAAAACTTGTACTTGTATACCGATACACTTCATGAGTTCTCTTCGTCTGAAAACTTGCACTTGTATACCGATGCACTTCATGAGTTCTCTACCGTCAGAAAACTTGTACTTGTATACCGACAGTTCATGAATTCTCTTCGTCTGAAAACTTGCTTGTACACCGACCCTTCATGAATTTTATTCCGTAATGCACAGTACAAGGAAATGGAAGGCATGACATGTTATGGCACTCTTCAAGTTTGATCTTACTGCATGAGCATTACAAAGAAAAGTAAATATTCTTCCGTAACGCACAATGGTATTTTCTCCCTTAATGCATGAGCATTTCAAAGACGCTGTTCCACGTATTGAGTAGGTGGAAGATAAAATCAAAAATTCTGCTTTAGGTATCATGAAACATCAGGAGCAAGTTAGCAGCAAAATTTTCCTTGGCAACAAAAATCTTGAAACTTTGTCAAGATAACAGTACAAAAGTTCAAATTTGTGTTTTTGCAATTGTGTTGCGCATTTATGAAATACGAGATTGATGCACTACATCGGTAGCGGCGATGCTGACGAAAAATGATGGAACAAAAGACTTTGCACCAGCACCAGTCTCAAGTCAGCAATAATTTGACCGTTCATACAGCGATGCAGAGCAAGTTTATTTCTAGCTTAAATAGCACCTCAGCTAGTTAATGAACAGCCGCTTTGTTTCGAGTGCGTAAAAGTTTAAATAAATAAGTTTATAACTAAAATAACAGTTACAGCGAAAATACTGATGATCAAATACAACTAATAATACAAAATTACCAAACTAATTTTTATAGAATTATAGTACAACAGCTGCTCAGGACAAATCTAAAAGTTCGCCCCAAAATGTACCGAGCTACGATACGTGAATGAAAGGAAGTCTCTCTCTGCCCCTCAATTCGAGCTATTGGGGTACATGTAAACGTCGGCCCGAATTTTTAGCGTCTAAGTTGTGTTGACCGACTATTTCTGCCCAAAGTGTGAAATAATGTTCTGATTGCACTGTCGAATCATACGATAGATACAAATAAAAGAAGCGATACGATGTTCGAAATTGTGTCAGTAACAGCTAGCGCGTAAAAACATGAATAGATCATGGTATTTTAATCAATAAAATTCCACTGAGGGAGGTAAACCGTACATTCCTTTGCTGCAGTTTAGACATTTGCTAACACTAACTATAAATGTATGAGGGAGAAACTCAGTTTTCTTATATTGTAGAATATTCTTCCCTCGAACGCCGAGTCACAATGCAACCCAGGACAAGCCACTGCTGCTGCGCTGCTGAACGATCACGCCGAACCAAGACAATCATGTCCACAAAATTGCCCAAAAAACCATAAGAAAAACGAGGAAAATGTTACAAAGAAGTTCGCGTCGATGCCATGTACGGTTTGTGCGTACGTGCGGCGTGTTCGCTGCACCGACAAACTCGTGAGGAATGAGCTCAAAAGTCCCTCAAAAATGGAATTGAAGTGGAAGACAAAGCGAAAAGGTTCATATTGTAAGAGATTTCCCGGTCAGCCGGCCTTGTGAGGTGCTTCCAGGTTCGTGCACTGCTCAGCAGATGTTTTTGAGGCTCAAATCTATCTCTCTGAGGGTTGAATCAAGTTAGTACAGAATTATTTGCTGTGCTATGGTCCTTGCGCACAGTTATAGTTAAAAAACAAATCAGACAAACATAATTCAGTCTTCATTAAAATTAGAAGCGATAACGTTCTTATTCAATCAAGAATGTATCAAGCAGACATCACAATATACATTTTACAATGAAAATAAAGTGCGAGAGAACACGATCAGGTATACTCCTATAATCTACAGGATGTATAAAGTTGAAAACAATGGCTATAAACATGATGAAAACGAGAATCTTCAGTACCACTTGTTCTGCTCAAAACTTCCATTCAGTCTCTCTAAAATGAATAAGTTCACTAATTTCTCGAATTACCTATCAAGCTTATCAGCTAGGTGTCCTGATCAGTGACAAGCAGATCTATAGAAGGCATCTGAGGAAGAAACTTTAAGAAGAGATGAAACTGCTAAGAGCGATATTATTTGAAACTCTCATTGTTCGCTTCATTGCTAAGGCGACCATAATTTGGAAGAGACGAGTCAATACATTCAAAATAATTTTCGATGCGTAGTCCGAGACTACGACTATTCCAAACCCAAGACGGATGCTCACTTGTAACGAATCATACTAGTCCACAGCGTAATCAATTCACTATTAGAACACTGCTGAAGAGTTAAGCCTTAAGCGAACTTACATATTTAACTTATAAAAAGTTATTGTTATTTAATTTATCTATTAATTCACTTACAACTTTTCACTAATTTAACATTTATATGTTATTCAAAAAGGAGACACTTTAAAATTCAAAAGTAAATTAAAATGGTCATGAACAAATGACTAAACAACGCGTATTTGTATTCGAAAGAAATAACTCGACCAAGACTCAGGAAGGAAGGATTCCCATAAACGGTTATTACCCGAAATTCCTTTCGAAACTAGCACAAAAAGAGAAAGTTGAAGCACAATTTCAGCCACAAAGTCTCATGAGTACACAAAGCCGTGAAAACAAAGACCAGATGGCGAGCGGGTGAGAAGCTGTGTTACGCAAAGATCCTACGTCGATAAATGAAATTCTATTCTTTGAAGACATTTTATGCAAAACTTAGATAAATCCTATTTTAATTTTATGCTAAATATCATGTACAGCATATGTTAAATGTATTCACTTCCCAGTGAGATTTTTTTACTTCAATTCTCTGATGACATTTGCGCCAAAACTTAGATAAATTAAATTTTAATTTTATGGTAAAAACCATGTACAGCATTTGTTAAATGTAGTCACTTCCCAGGGAAATTTTTTTATTTTTAATCTTAGAAGACATTTATGCAGAACTTAGGTAAATCATATTTTAATTTTATGTTAAATATCCTGTACAACATTTGTTAAATGTAGTCAAATCCCACTGAGATTTTTTTTACGGCTGATTTGAACACGCCTTTTACAACACAAGTTCAGGGTAGAGGCAGCTTATTATGACAATGAGCGGTATGTATTAAAGTCAAAACATTAATTTATGCTGGTTGAGAGCGTTATTAATTGTGTTTATAACGATATAACGAGCGTAATTTTGTTTATAACGATTTCGCTGTTAGTAAGTAATTTCAGATTTGACATTCGGTGATTTATGGAGGGTGTACGGAAAGAAATCATCAAATTCCAGAAAAAAATATTGATATGCCTGAGATTCAGTCTACCCTCATGACCGACGGCTAAACAAAAGGCCGTCGGGTTGGCATCCGAAACTCGAAGGAATTTTCCTCTGACAATGAAAATGGAGTTGTCATCAAATTTCAGTGAGTAGTAAAAATAAACGATCTTGTATAATATTAACCAAAGCGTTCCTGAGCACTTCTTGGACTTTTGACAACGAAATCGATCAAAATATTAAGAGTCTCCACCAAAAAAAACTTCATTCACCCACCCATAAAATTTATCTATTTGATACAATCAATAGGTCAAAATAAATCCTCAAACTACATATGTTCAAACCACTAAACCACATTTTAGGAGATCATGTAATAGACCAAAAGAGATAGAATGACAATTTTTTTCAAGTAAATATTAAATCAATCAGCATACCTCTGGCCTCTTAAAAATGACTAGCTCTAATTTGTATAATTTTGCATGATAATTTCCTTTTGAGGTACAGCCTGTGCTTCACATCACTCAAGTTGTACTATGAAATTTACATTGAAAATCTTCGCGCGTTCTCTTAAATGCCAGAACGATAAAAATTTTACACCCGTAACAAACATATGATTGTAATTTGAATCTGCACGTTTGCAGTAGGAAAGTGAAAGAGAAAAATACACTTCCAATTAGCTTTGCCTTTTTTAAAACTCTCAGCATACGATAATCGGAAACGAAAACTCATCCTAACATTACAACTTTTAACACGAAGAAGTAAGAGGCAAGTTAACAACACACGAACGCTCATGTTTCTGAAGCTGGAGAAAAAATACCTCGTAAATTCGCTAAACAGTTGGATGATGCCAGCTAAGACAAGCTCGTTGGGCAAATAATACGCAACGTTGAGCTCGAATAAATACAGGATAGGCGTGTGTGTACAAAGCGGGCCCTGCAGAAAGGAAGACGTGGCCAGAGCCCCGGATGACCAGCGCAAGATGATGATGGACGGGCGCCTTAGTCCGTCCGAGGTGAGAGCTGTAGCACCGTGAGAACCGCGGCATGCTCAAAATTGCTCGCCGAAATACCTCATCGACGTAGCTCGATGTTGGCGATGTGTTCTTACCGGGCAACCTTATGAGGCACAATGTTGGAGCTGTTCATTTGCTAGGCATTATACCTGACGAGTCGCAATGTTGAAGATGTCCTTTTGCTTGACAAAATATTTGACGAAGCTTGATTTTGGTGATGTTTTCTCGCTGGGCATAATGCCTGGCGAGGCGCAATGTTTGATCCGTTCTTTTGCTGGGCAAAATACCTGACGAGGGTCTGTGTTAGTGCTTTTATTTTGCTAGGCAAAATATCTGACAAGGCTGAAAGTCGGAGCTGTTCTTTTCCTAGACAATATACCCGCCTGCACATAATGTTGGAGCTGTTCTTTTCCTCAGCAACATACCTGACGAGGCACAATGCTGGAGCTTTTCGTTTACGCAGTCTCATCTCACAGGACGTGTTGTTTGCACAGAACAGAACGGACTACTTTTTACAAGCTTGCTATAAAAAAACAGTGTACCCAACTATAGGTTTTATAAATTGCTATAATAACATGGTATTCATGAGGTTAAGTAAAGAAAGTGAGTAAGTGACACGATGATAAAACAGAACAGCTGTTGCAATAATATGTTTTTTTTAATTGTACACACCTGGTGTCGAACGACTCCGCTATGGCAACAGCATTAACAGACAAAGAATAGAAAGTAGATAATGCAGAGATGATTGACTGGTTTTTATCTAATTTGGACTCTCATATAAGCTGAGTCATTGGGCTTTTGAATGGACTCAACAGGGTTGGTTTAGGAAAATTAGCCTGAAGTTTTGTGATTTGCGTGCTAGATAGATTTTGCACAAACAGATACAAAAAATATAAATAGGTAAATTCGACGGACATAATTCGCAAAAAATTAAATTGTGTTATCTCAAACCAACTCATCTGTAGAAATAATGCACTAATTTACAACTGCATTCTCAATCAGAATGAGAGCAAGATGTGTAGTGTTGAAGTTTTAGTTTTATTTAGATAGTTCGAGTCGTTCAAGTAAACACCGAACGAGTTTTCTCGCCAATACTCACTGTTTCAATGCCAGGGTTAAATAGAAAGAAAGTTATCGCATCGTAGCCAAACATTTACCCCAAAAATCCGTCGTTTTCAATACACAAGAACAAGAGCTCATTTTAAACGAGCGTTTGTTTAGAACTCACTGGGGAGCTCGGCTGTGAGAACGAAAGGAACATCCAATTTGTCTTGTACAAAAGCCGCCAGACGTGAATTTAGAGTCTGCTTTGCTGCCTGCTACGAAACAATGCAGTTTTCCCACGCGTACTCTGCGGGTTGTAATGAAGCAACCCAGAAGCCTGACGTGGTTGCCTGCCTTTTGTGTTTGTTGTACAATATTGCAGTAACGTGCCATGTTAGGATGGGCAGATGGGCCCCAACATATTACGCGAGTTTTACCGAAGAAATTCTCTAAAACAGAAAGTTGCGGTTTCAGGCTGCGGTTTATTGGAAGGAACAAATAACACGGAGTGAAGCAGATCAATTGAAACAGAACATTCATTATAACATGCCGTCTTCAGAGAAGTTACTCACCACGGTTCACTTTTGTTGGATAACTTCATTTTTGAGTACAGGTACTTATAGTATTATCAACGTTCCTAACGCATCGTTCATTATAATGCGTTTTTAAAAACAAAATAAAGCAACGTGATCAAATAACGTTGCAAATAAATGGAAAATACAACGAAGAAAGTATTATTATTGCATCAATTTTTTGCATCATATGTGCAGAAAATCTAAAACAAAATTGACGTTTATAGATCAAAAACAAAGGGTGCAAAAGGGTGCAAAACAGGGATCGCAATAAAAATTTAACAACTCAGCGCATTATTAACACTGACTGACAACAGTGCTGAAATAGTGCCTATGTTTTCAAAAAAATGAAGGTGGTTAATATTTTTCAATTCTTTTAAGCAAATAAACGACCGGAAAGAATCAGAAATAATATCGATGAACTCAACTCGACTAAAAACACCTCACCGACAGTGCGAGAAAGAAAATAATGTGTCTGTCCAGCAAATCAGAGAGCATTGTTACGTCGTCTGACAAACGCAGACACACGTAAACAAATGAACCCTAATGCAAAGAAGCAGCATGAGATGCAATTCCATAAGCATTGATACCCATGAGAGGAAAAATTGGAAAAAATTCGTTAACTAAGTGAAAGTACGCACTTTACCTTTGAATCACAAATATCGGGAAAAATTGGAAAAAAATCGTTAACTAAGAGAAAGTGCGCACCATACTATCGAATCAAAAAGTATCGGGAAAAATTCGAAACATTTTTTTGACTAAGTGGAAGTTAGCACCATACTTTTGAATCACTCTGTAATGTGAAAACGAAAATTAAAGCAAGAAGAATGTCGTGAACTTAGGACCTTGACAGACTTTACATTTCCTACAGGAAAATAAATCTGAACTCTCATTTTTTCCAGAAATAAACAAGTTCGTAAAGAAATGACACATTACGTACATAACGTAAGTACAACTAGAATTCCACACACAAGCAATCAAATCATTTCATGCTTCGCTGAATTTGAACGAAGGGAACGACTAATTTGTCTTTGTACAAAGACCGGCTGGCGTGAACTTATCAGTTTTTATTATTTTCATTTTTTTCTTATATTTTAAACAACGCAGTTTTTATTATTTTCACGAAGCATTTTTATATTAATTTCATGAGCACATGAAGGATTAACTCACAGATATTAGGTTTTTAAAAACAATAGTTTAATACTAATTTCACGAGCACAAGAACAAATTTTGGCTCAGAANAACGCTCCCTTCTTCGTAACGTTTATTTAAACACGACGTAGGGCATCTGAATCGTAAAACCATTACACTGGCGTGAACTTATCAGTTTTTATTATTTTCATTTTTTTCTTATATTTTAAACAACGCAGTTTTTATTATTTTCACGAAGCATTTTTATATTAATTTCATGAGCACATGAAGGATTAACTCACAGAAATTAGGTTTTTAAAAACAATAGTTTAATACTAATTTCACGAGCACAAGAACAAATTTTGGCTCAGAATTTCATCTCTCTATGTACAGTACTGAAGCTTACAATACAGCCTGGCAAGGACTAAGAAAAAAGCCCACATGCAGCGCAGTAAACAAGCGTGACTTGTGGAGCGTTGTTACCAAGGAGGCCTTGTTCGTTGCTGCTGACGTTGCAAAATAATAATGAACCCAAGTGGCGGCAGCCTGCTAGTCACAACGATCAGGCTTGCTAACAATGCTGGCGCTCGTACCGTCGTTTTGACGATAGCTATAGGGTGACACAATTAGCACGTTTCCCGCGTATTGGGCCACATGTGAACCAATAGGTAAATTGCTCATTCACGTACGGGTATAAATGAATGATATTTCATCTGCTTCGTGACCTTATCAAAAATAACTGTCATCATACGAGGGGAAATGTTATCGTGCAATTGTATTTTCATATTTCTTAGGAAGGATAAAAATGTATTCAAGCAGTAACGTCGATTTCCCAATCTGCTCCTAACAAACTAACTAAACTGACCGTTAAAAACCGCGGAAACGCGGTGAACATATCAATGACATCACGTTGACTACGTTTGCGTAGTTGCTACGTTTGGTTAGGTTGGGCTGTGAGTACTAGAAATTAAAAGCTAACTTAACTCCAATACATCCTCACCGTTTCTAAGAAGTGTGATAAATACAATTGCACGAAAATATTTTACCTCATACCCTAAAATTTATTTTGATATAACGAGTGAAATAATTTAAATGTTTTTGCCGGTGCGTAAATGAACACTCATGTATCACTCACTACGTAGTTGACGTAGCATTTATGATTTCCGTAGAAAAAGTTCGAAAGTGCTAAGAATACTATTTGCGAAATCGATACATAAATTTTACTTCAGCGACAAGAGCTTGTGGCATCAATGACTCAATAATTCTTATGATGGTTTTGAATGCGGCGAGATTTTACAGTTCCGTTACTAGCTTCTAAAAAACTAGCTTTGAGTTCCTCGTTTGAGTTGAAGGCGTTTTCATTTCCGCAAGAAATCAGCCATGCCAAAATTTTGTAGAGAGTAAGTGCTTCAACACAAAGGATGGATGAAATAATAAAACACGAAATAAAAATTTGGCAAACCCGAACCAGATCAGGCGAAATTTGCACTTTAAAAATCACTCGTACGTAGCCGAAGCTCCCTGATCAAAAGAAGCACAAGCATTGCACCGTCGTTTCACGACAATAAAATGAGACGGGTAACAGAATGTTGCACGGAAATTTGCATTTTGGCTTGGCGAGTCAGTATAGTAACCATGATAGCTTTATATTTTGACAACTGTAAGGGAAACAAGATGAGTTTATAAAGAGAACTGAAAGGAAAAGTCCTAAATTGTCATGAAAACGAAAGAAAAATTTTGCTCCTCTGTTTTCTTAACTGAGTAAATAAACAAAGTAAATTAACTGGACAACTACTGGTGTTGAAGTACTTTTCTAAGTAGTATCTGATACTTTCTATTTACGTGATACCTGATACTTTCTATTTAAGTGATACCTGATACTTTTTATCTAAGTGTGTCATGGTTTTTAACCACAACGTATGAGAAACTGTCATTTAATGGAGGACGCTCTATATATTTGAT
>JACJUY010000002.1:83306-110851 GCA_014220935.1 Platorchestia sp. MABIK | reverse complement strand
GACGTATTCATTCAGTAACATTGATTTGAGCAAAGAGTTATATTTATTGATTACGATGAAAGTAATATCGCAGGACGGCATCTACGGCGTATGCCAAAGGTATTCGCTCTATTTATCGAGAAAGACATTCAATCAAAAAGGAATGGTACATTTTATGCACTATGGAGGTACATCCACGCATTTATCAAGTAATTTATGATGAGGTAGCATTTAGTTATAAATAATATTGACACTCATGAAAAGATGGCATTTAATTATTAATGTTATTCATAAATAACCATAAACATAAATGGTTATAAGTACTATTTCACTTTCACAAATAACTATGAATATAAATAACCATAAGTACTATTTCACTCTTGTAGGAAAATATACAATAATTATTGTAGTAACACCTGTCGCAAGAGTAGCTTGCACAGTACGGTAGTTTCGCTATTTTCTTTTTCTGCCACAAGCCGGAATGCAAGAGAAAAGCGGATGTGTGGAGCAGGCCGGATGGTTAGTCTTGGAAAACCAAAACTCGCAAACCGTACTCCCGTTAAAAAAATACTGCAACAACACACTTGTACGTGGAGCTCTGACAGCCGGCGTTAATTGCTCGGAAAATGTCCGTCTCTGTAAACTCTTAAAATTGAAATGAATTTGTCCTGTAGAGTTCATGAGCGAAGTTTGAAATAAGGTTCATGCCGTAAAACATTTACGACTCTCGTAGACCCGCGATGTGGCGAGTAAACAAACAAGCGAGACTCCTCAGCGAGGCAACGGAGACATTTCTGAGTAGGTCATTCGTGTGACGCCTCTTTCTGTAGGAAGACATCTCGTGATCTGAATAGATTTGATTAGATTATGATTTCGTCTAAGACTAACCTAACCACAACAAAGGAGCTCCAAAGAGAGGATAGATGAAAGCACCATTTGAGATGGAGTTGAGGGAAGAGGGAATCTATGGACAAGGTGCCTTCTCCCACAAGATCTTCTGCACATAGAAATAGTAAGTTAAGAAGAAAGCTTATGAAACAAAATAGATGTTATAGGTGGTGAAAAACAAGAGAGCAGTGAACCAAAAAAAAAGATGATCGGTTACAAAAAACAAACCTTTTCTATTTTAATACAAAGTACGCCTACTTAACTTTCATCTCGGGACCTCACATTTTCTGCAAGGGAGTTCTAATCCCACTGATACAACAGTTGTATCCCCAAGGGATGGTAGAGCAGACATGAAAAAGTTAGCTTTCCCAAAATTTCCCTTGAAAAGTATTAATTAGGCATTTAACAGTAACAACCAATGAGCTAAATAGAAAATCAGAAAGGACCGTCGTCACACAACATCAATCTTTATTCCTTGAAAGATTTGAAGCCCGAAATTGCAGTTTCTTCCAATTTAACAACAAGAAACAGTGACGACCGCACCACAATATTATTGTCTATACCCCTAAAAAGATTTAAAGTCGTATACCGCAGTTGATTTAAATATTGGGACTAAGAATTGATGACGAGCGCACACCACTAATTGATGTTCCCATAAAGATTTTAGGGCAAAAATTGCACTTGCTTTAGATTCAAGGCTAAAAATTAAAAAAAAGAACAATGCAATCGTTCAGAATTCAATTAAGAGTATTTGTAAATCAATTAAATTGGAAAGTTTGCTAGATGGAGTGGTCTACTGATGACTTCAACACCAGAAAAACACAGCAGCCGTCAACAATCAGTGGTGTTTCCCGCACGGGAAAATGATTCTTGTTGAGAAAATGATTCTTTAAAATGTTCACAATAACAGATATTATTCAGCTACAGCTGATAAGAAAAAATAAACTTGATATTCTAGTAATTTTAAACATTTTCGGAGAAAATTTCATTGAGGCAGCAATTATTTCAATTTACAGAGCAAATCTGGTGGCAGTTATTACATATCTTATTTGTTCATACAATGTACTTAATGCGGTAAGGGAAATATCATTTATGAGCGCGATAATACCTGTCTCAAAGAGTATAAATTGAAGTGGTTGAGGGTAAGCTTTCAGTTTTTAAAATTTTCAAACTTCATGTTACTCAAGATTACTAACTCATTACATTAATACATCAGAGACAAAAACCTCTACACAAAGCGACTACAAACACACCCCTGAAGATGAAATTTAAAAAATTCAAAAGATTCATTAATCACGAGCATGTATATAGTTTACCACAAGCATGCGTATTCTAACAAGTAATAAACACGGATATACCCAGTACTTAAAGTTCAAGGGTTTGAAAATGAAACCAAAGTTCATGTACAAGTTCTTAATCCTGCAGCACTCCCAGAAAGCTTTCTTACGGAGCTTTGTTTCTGAGCATCGTTAGCAGATCGTAAATCTCAGCGCCAGACATCGGAATGCTCGAGAAAACCAAACAGGGATGAAAGCTCTCCCAATTAAGATGAATGGAGTCCGTCTACAACCACCGCGATGATCCCAACTCTAAGCTTGGTGCAAAATTGGAACGTGGGGTGCAGCTAGAGAACAGCCCCCGACTGCTTTAGGAATTGTTCAGGGATTGTATCGAGTATGAAAAATCAAAAAGTGCGAAATTGGGAGGCGGGGTGCAACTAGAGAACAAACCCCCGGGTGCTTCAGAAGGTACCAGTCTAACTTTTTCGCTGCCTGCATGCATGTTTCTCGCCGCCTAAGCAATGTAAGCGATAACATCGCTTAGGCGGCGAAAAATATGCATGCAGGCGGCGAAAAAGTTAGACTAGGTATAAATGACTTATGAATTGTATCGAGCATAAGAAATCGAAAAAGCCTTTGAATATTTTCCAAGTCCGAAGGGGATGTTTATGGCTTAAGAATTATACCGTGAATGAGAGATTTGAAAGAAAGTAAATATTTCACATTCCTAAGGAGATATGATTCAGGAATTGTAACGGGAATGAGAAATCAAAACGCATTTCAATATTTTACTCACCGAAGTAGTAACAAGTTTCATGGATTGTGCAAAAATTAAAAATTTGAGAAAGTACGTAGACATTTTACATGAACAAAAGTTATTCATGCCCTAAATTAGCAAATTATATTGGAATTATAGTTTGTGGAATGTAGTGACACTCTCTGACGATCAAAAATTTTGCATGAAACCTGAACTTAACAAACGACACAATTAATGTTAATTAATTGATGCCCCTATTCAATTCTATAATTAAGAGTGAAATTAATGTTCACAAAAGTTATTTTTACGTACATTTACAGTACAAAATTCCATTACAGCGAAGTAACAAACGATAAATGAAGATAAGACTGAAGTACCACGAGTACAAATATTGGAAGAGGAACTCGAACTTGGTCTACATACGTGTATGATTGTGGTAGAAATTAGGAAGTAGAGCAGCGCAGCATTTCAAAACACTACATGCCAACCTATTGTGTGACATACATACATACATACACTATCTAATCTTGTATTGAGTTACCATTAACATATTTATCGTTCTTTTTATCTCCCCAATGTTAAGCGCTTTTAATCTATTCTTCAACACATAGCGATCAACTGTTAGTGGGTGATGTGAAGTAGTAGAACATAAAAATGCTGTTTCATAATTCCTATCTATTTGTGGAAATCCTAAGATGTTCAACACGATAATATTCACACTTTTGAATAGAACATCAGAGTGAAATATACAACTCTGAGAACTACATTTCGAAAGATCCCAAAACATTAACGAAAAACATCAATGTAACAAATAATACAACAGTATACCCATTATTTAATCCTCAACCTGACTCAAAAATGAAATTTCGAACAGCATGCAGGGAAGCCTTAACTTCTGGTTTTGATATTATTTTCAAATAAGATTTACCAAAGAATAAGCAAAATTTAAGAGTTTTGCTCGGAAAACCAACGCATCCCTAACAAACCTAGCGCAGCTCTCAAGCGACGCAAGTTTCAGTGCGCATGTCTGCGAGCATGTGCATGCCAATTGCCCCGCATGTGCATGCCAATGAAGATGGATAGGGTAAGCGGATATCGGCATGACGGGACCTGAAGGAGTCCATCTTCCATAGAATGCGCCGCAAGTGTCGCCATGGAAGTGCGGAAGCAGGTGCGTCTCCCGTCAGTGCATGACTGAGAATTCAAGCCGCCGCAGATGGTGTTGTGGAGTGACGAGGGTCTTGTATCTCTGGTACAATCGAGTACTTCCTCCTAACGGGCCGGCAGTTGGAATGTTAAGCGTTCTCATTTGGTGCAGTTGGAATGTGAAGCGCCTTCACTTGTGGCACTTACACCAAAAAGCGATTCCGTTTATGGCAGTTACGTTGTAAAGTATTCTTGTTTATGGCCACTACAATGTAAAGTATTCTCGTTTATGGCAATTACAATGTAAAGTGTTCTCGTTTGTTACGATTGTAGTGCGTAGTATTCTCGTTTACGATAGTTTTAATGGGTAAAATTCTCGTTCATGGCAGTTCATTGAGAAGTTTTCAAGATCATAGCAGTTACAATGTAAAGGTTTCTAGTTTATTGTAGTTACATTATAAATTATTCTCGCTTGTGACAGATTGAATGCAAAATATTTTCGTTTAGGGCTTGGGAAATGACGTGTCAACGTTTATGGTAATTAGAATGTAAATTTTTAATGGCGTTTTAAATGCGAAGTTCTTTTACAGAAGTTAAAACAAAATGAGATTCCGATTACAGTAACTGATATGCAGAGTGCTCTCGTAGCTTTCAGTTGGAAAGTGAAGTGTTCTCGTCAATTTAAAACNATCAATGTTGATGGCAAGTCATTATGACAGTTATCAATGTTTATGGTAGTTTAAAATTAAAACGTCCTAATTCATTTGATCAATAATGAAAAACACACGCACGTACGCGGCAGTTGACACACGAAACACACTTTCGAACAGCAGTCCATCTTGAAATATCATTGGAAATAACAGCACATACCACTACATATCCAATATACACCCTCCTCAATTTCAGTTGGATTGTATGGTGAATGAGCGAAAAACTAATTAAGATCCGAGTAAAAATAACCACAAAATAAACTCGTAAGACTACGGAATAGAAAACGTTTCATCGTGGGAGCGGTAAGGAAATAAATTGCCCGTTACAACGGTGCTTGTTTTGGTCCGTTATTACAGTCGTATCTACACTGAAACCACAGAAACATTTCATGAAAGGTAAATTTGAAACCTTGGAAATATTTCTTCAAAGGAAAATTTGATTTCTCAGAAGTATTTAATAAATTCACGTTACATCTCTCAGTAATTCTGCGGTCATTATAGATTGATCTTCACAGTCAGTCGGGTTGAAAGACTACTGAAAATGTAATGAAATTAAAATATGCAGGTGTTCCTTTCACAAAAGAGGGTAACAAGAGAGCCGTGCAGCCCCACCACGCATCACCACACAACAGCACCGTCATGGCGCACCGTCAGATCCTGTTCTGGGAAAGCTGGAGTGATTACGTCCAACGCTCTCTATTATTCTGTTATAACTCGATATAGGAAATTTAAATTCAAATTTTAATATATTTCGCACTTTTTTAAGGCTTATAATTTTGAAAATTCATATTTTCGTAAAGTTCTTATTTTTATAATGTTCATATTTTCATATTTTAGCAGTTATGGAAAAGATAAAAAAGAAACAACGTGTACTGTATATAAAGATTTTGATTTAATTTTTATTGTCTTTTCACTATATATTTCTTAACTTTAAATGATAATTGGCTGTTCTTTTGCAAAAAATATCATCTGACAACTTCACCATGAAATTTTTTGCATAATTAATAGTATCTCACGTCTGAATGTATTTTCATAGATAATAATGATACCTAACAATCAAAGTTAATTTCCGTTCGCAATAATAAAAATCTTGCACTAAACCCGTCTGTAAACATATGCATACGAAAATTTTTTAGAATGATGAAATTGAAATGAAGATGAGAATAAAAAAATCATGTTCTAAAGGAGAGTTGCTTTTCACTTTCTTGTAGTAATGGAAAATGTGGACGGACATTTTTTACGGAAAGTGTGTCTAAGGTTAATTTATCGCTCAATACAAAATATCAAAAAAATTCCATAACATCAATGATTGGGTTCAAAATGATTTTTTATTGATGTATCTAAAATTAGAAAATTCGAAGTTTCGAGGTTAATGTACAAAAATGTGAATGAAACAAACTGCAACCATTACGAACCCTAGCGTAAATAATAACTCGGATGTTTCAAAAAACATAGGCAAAAATTGTAGATGGCTCACAGAAAGTGGAATACTTGCAAAAATTCGAAAATATCCTAGCATGAAACTTAAAAAAAACTCAAAGTAAAAATTTACAAAAAAATTCGGAAACGTGAGCATGAAATTAAATAAGAACGCGCAAAATTTTTAAGAAACGGAAGCCTGAAGTTAAAAAAACAGCAAAATAAGAGCAAGGCTAAGGTTTCCCTCTCGCCTGCATTCCACAGCGGAGGGCCCTTGAAGGTCCCATAAAAGTTCCCTTACAAGGCTTTACTCTCAGGCTGTTACCCTCGAACTCCTGCAGTCAGCGCTGCCACTTGAAAGCCGCCGATCTGTCGCTCTCGGCATTCCGTGCTCCTCTTGGCAATACCGCGCCAACATTTCTCTAAAGAAGGAAGTAGATTTATCGTATTTTGTGTTCTTCAACTACCCATACCGTCACCTACCGCAACTGCGTTTTTTGGCTATTCGTACCATCACCTACTGCAACTGCGTTTTTCAGCTACTCATATCGTCTATTGCTTCAACTGCGTTTTTCGGCGCTCAAATCGTCACCTACTTCAACGGCTTTTTTCAGCTACTCATATTGTCCCTTATTTCAAATGCGTTCTCCAACTACTTATGTCGTCATCCTAACCTCGAATTTTGTATAGTCGAGTCAATGTGCAGGTTCATGTCAGAATTTTCAAAATGCGGGAGACGGACTCTTGTGAAATGCGATTCGTTTGTTTTGAGAACTATATACTGTACATTCACGGACACAGGCTTTCCTTTCATTTTCATAGTCAGTCGGGTTGAAAGCCCACTAAAAATATAGAAAATTAAAATGTGCATGTGTTCCTTTTACAAAGAGTGAAAGTACAAGCTCATGTACTAGGCACCAGAACTAAAGAAAGAAGCAGAACAAGTTACCTCACTTAGACTTGTTTTCTCAAGCGCAACTTGAATGGGAATTTAAGCCAAGCCCAAAAGTGAACAGAATGAAGCTTGTGCATTGTTAGCTAATACACGTTACATTATAGTTTGGTTTATTTGTTACGTAAATAAATGGAAAACGCAAATAAAAAATTAGTTTAATCGTATAAAAATAATCGAATTGCAAGAAAAAAGAATGACAGTGAGTACCAGTTTTTCACGTAAAAAAACCTACTTCTTATGGAAGATGCAGTGTCAGTGAGTTAATTTCCCTCTCTAAGCTTGATTTGAAATACTCTCATCATTATAACGGTGCTTGTTTTAGTCCGAAATTACAGTTGTATCTACACTGAAATCTCAAAAACATTTCATGATAGGAAAATTTACGCTACATCTCTCAGTAATTCTGCCGTCATACTTCAAAACAAAAGGATGTAAAAAACTAATCAGTGTATAAAGGAACCGAGGAAAGTCATGGATGTTTCATTCAAGGATTTAATTGATTTTGAATAGTATCAGCGTTCCACAAATGGACAGCGTGCAGCAAACCACGTGTGCCCCGTACACATGACCGTAGTTCACTCACTTCCTTATTCAACTCTTCTCATTTAATACGGACTAGAAAAGGAATGGTTTCAAGCATTCAATCTCCTTAAAAAAATTGTGATGATTTTGTTGCTCACCAAGACAATCAAATCAAACTTAAGAACTATGAAAAAATCAAACGCGCTCACAAAATAATTGAAAAATTCAATGAAAATATTTTAATCACTTAACGACTCATTTTAATCACATGATGAAAAAATCAATGGATTAAACAACTTAACGACAACTCCATCGACTAGCGTCTTGAAAAATTTGACGAAAATGTTTCAATCACATAATGAAAAATACATCGATTAGCGTCATACAGTAATATAGTTGTACCATGAAGCAGCAGCCATGAAATGCGCTGGCTGCTGGCGTCGAAGGAAGCGAAGATGATTTAAATTCCACAAGAGTTGGCGAGCGAAGCACAAACTCTGCGAAATATGCGTTACCTCGAGAAAGCGGCTCAACTCATCAGGAAAATGAGAGCAGGAGTGACAGCGATAAAAACACACAACAGTAACAGAAACAACGCAAAAAATGAGATGTCGACCTAGTGGGAACGCAGTCAAACGTAAACAAGAAAATGATCGAGCGCAACCGAGGCGAACTGATCTCTGGTGGTGGTGGTTGTGAACTGATCTCTGATGACGGTTGTGAACTGATCTGTGGTGATAGTTGTGAACTGATCTCTGCTGATGGTTGTGAACCGATCTCTGGTGATGGTGGTTGTGAACCGATCTCTTGTGATGGTGGTTGTGAACTGATCTCTTGTGATGGTGGTTGTGAACCGAAATCTGATGATGATGGCTGTGCACCGACCTATGGAGAGGATGGTTGTGAACCCGTTTCTGGAGACGATGGTTGAGAGCCGATCTCTAATGATGATGGTTGTGCATCGATATCTGCTGACAATGGTTTTTCTTGACGCACATTTCAATAAGATTCAATACATTGGATTCACAATTCGAATAGAGAATTCATAATTCGAAAACTATGAGTACTGAATATCAGTAGTTAGTAGTGCGAACGGCGTACAATGCCACGAAACAATGCCGTGAGAAACAGGGCTTTGTATAGAAACAGACTTGAACAAGTCCAAGCCAGAACACGAAGCTCTATTGCACCCCATCTTCTATTCTGATGTCCTTTACACTTTAAAATGATTGCTCGTATTTATATATAGATCATTATTGAAGGGAAAACGAAACGGAAAGAAAAAATACATATTATTCAATTACTCGTTGCATTGAACCCACGAATTTCTCACAAGAAGAAAATTTATGCGAAAAGAGAAAGCCAGTGTTACGATATCAAAAAATAAACGCTTATTTTAGAATATCAAGAAGAAACAATCAGCTGGTAACGCTCACCTTCAAGAACATCGTGAAACAAGACCGTGTAATCCACAATAGCTCGCTTTAAGTGGAACGGTCAAAAATGCAAAGCCATCCACAAAAATGCACAGCCACTCAAAGTCAAATGCAAAACCAATGTGCGAAAATGCAGAGACGCTCATAAAAATGCAAAGCTGTTCATAAAAATGCAAAGCCGCTCATAAAATGCAAAGCCACTCACAAAATACAAAGCCACTCAAAATCAAATGCAAAGCCCCTCAAAACCAAATGCAAAGCCATCCAAATCCAAATGCAAAGCCGCTGTGCAAAAAACAAAACTGCTGTGGAAAACTACAAAGGCGCTCACTCATCCCAGTTCCGGCAGCTCGTTTACAACACGAAGTGTTTTTCTTCGCTCGGTTCCATGAGCCCTGGGAACTGGCGAGGCTGTGCCCGGCCTCATTATTCACCTTCCTGCGCCCCGTAGCAGCCCTGGCCCCACTCCTGCCTCTCCCACACCTCCTGTCATTTTCACGTCCGCAGTGATCGAGCGGTGACAAGCTCGACCAATTCATCTAATTTGCCTCCTCTTCAGCGTGGTGCTATTAATGCCGTGGGCACCGTGTAGGGTATCAAATGCGACTTTTTAGTTATGAGAGTCGTGGGTACAGCGCAGGGTGTCAAAAGTGACTTTTTCAGGGTGGTGTAAATGTCGTGGGCGTAGCGTACAGTGTTAAGACTAAGTTCTTTTCAGGTGCGTAGTTATAAATGTCGTGGGTACAGCGCACGGTGCTCAAAAGTGAATTTTTCGAGAGCGTAGTTATAAATATCGTGAGTACAGCGCAGAGTACATAAAGTGACTTTTTTAGGGTGGTGTTATATATGTCGTGGGTACAGACCAGGGTATCAAAAGTGACTTTTTTTAGGGTGGTGTTATAAATGTCGTGGGTACAGCGCAGGGTGTAAAGGGACTTTTTTCAGGTGAGTCAAATCAGAAATGTCGTAGGTTTTGCATACGGCGTCAAGATAGATTTCTTTTAGAATGTACAGGAGTTATTAATATCAAGTGAATAGCACAGTGAGACACTTATTTGTGGTGCGTAGAAGGAAACGGCGTCTGTGAGATCATTTGAAAATTTAAATTCATCGCTTCTTGTGTGCGTTTAGATTATCGTTACTGAAAATTGAGGTATCAGAAAATAATGCCGTTCTGATGTGAGAAATACATAATCGCGCACAAAAATCGCAAAGCGTTTCAATTCCTTGCTTCATCACAGTTCAACAATATTTATAAACTCTATACGATAATGTATATTTACTGTAAACAACTTTTAGCTAAATTGAGTGAGTTTCATAAGACCTATGCAGGAAACTATGCCAGCTTTCGCCTCTTATGGAACGAACAAGAACAGCTGCACAGCTATTGCCGCTAAATACTTCTTGTTGCCCCCACGGGAGCTATTAATGTAATGCTGTGGAGGCTAAAGAACGCTCCTAGGAAGCAAAGGCTTTAAAATTAAGTTAAACGGACTGAGAACTGATGTACAGTTCGTTCAAAAACCAGAATTTAATTTCTCAAAGACAAATTAAATTTCTCTCCACCAAACGGAAGCGTGAATTAAACTACGAATATAATGCCGTAAAAGTACGTTTATTATGGTTGAAAATCACATAATAAAATATCACGACTTACGCAGTAGCAAGCTCCAGTCATCGCGCTAATGCTTACACACAACTAAAGACAACCTTCACTGTAGTTTTATGATATTCAAATTGAGAAAATACTTTTATTTCGCATGAAATTGACCAAAGAAGCAGGGTGAGCTACAAATGAGTAGATCCGAGAAGTACTCACGACTATAGTCAACCAACACCATTATTTTATGATATCCATATTGATGAAATACTTTTATTCCGCATGAAACTGACCAAAGAAGCAGGATAAGCAACATATGAGTATATTCGAGGTGACGGAGCGCTGAAGGCAATTCTGCTTAAGAAAAAAGCCATCACGTCTCAATTTTTTGCTCAGTTCCGCCACTCGCCTACGCGCTGCTCAGGTTCCCTTTGCCCTCACACTCGAGGGTCGGCGAGTTTTGGTTTCCCGGAAGAAGAAACAGCGGTTGAAGCACGGACAGCTTAGCACAGACGGGCAGACGAGATACGGATGGGGCAGAGGGGAGATGGATGAGCAGATAGACGGATGGATAGACGGAAGAGACGCGTAGACGGATGATCGAGACGGAAGAGACGCGTAGACGGACGAATGAGACGGGAGGGACGCGTGGACGACGAAGAAGACGGAAGGAAGGCCCAGATCACGTGATATAGAGTGGGTGGTGAGTGATTTGAAGTGGTGAGCGATATGAAGTGGTGAGTAATAAGAAGTGGTGAGCGATATGGAGGGGTGGACGATATGGAGTGGTGAGTGATAAGGAGTAGTAAGCGACATGGAGTGATGAGCAATATGGAGTAGTGAACGATATAGAGTGGTGGAGATATGAAGTGATGAGCGATACGGAGTGGCGAGAGGAGAGGGAGTGTGTGTGGTTGGAACATGGGAACGCCTCAACACTGGCCAGGAAACCACCATGTGAGGACAAAGATGACCAGCGATTCTGTGAATTTTGAATTGGAAGATGCATCATTGTTCCATAGGGTTTCAATTTTCATGATGGTAAAATAACATTTATTTTCCCAACGAGTGCTTATATTCAGGACTATTTTTTCGAAATGAACGTGCAGGAAAACTGTGCCTGTTTCAGTACTTGAGTACCCCAATCGTAGTCATGCATGACGGCTTCAGTGCGATTGTTTCTTAAACTTCATTCAAAAATATTCTTCACATTGCCGTCGCTTTGTGATGCCAGAAGCGTCTTTATCAACGAAGTTTATATCAATTAATAAAGCGAAGGAGCAACGCTTTTATTGTATAGAGACGTGTTAGTTGAACGATGCTAAACAGCATTGAATCTAAACCAGTTAACTTTTGACAATGTTGATACGTTATTAAGGTAATGAATAGCATTTGAGTTCGCTGATATGCAACACGGATTCTATTGCTATGCTTTCATTTCCGCAAAGTAAGCACAATAACCTGACGGATATGAGTCGCTCATAGATGGATCAGGCGTCCTCCTCATGCTTCCGTCATCCAGTCAACATCCAGCTCTAGCATCCAGTCGACATCCAGCTCTAGCATCCAGTCGACATCCAGCTCTAGCATCCAGTCGACCACCAGCATCCAGTCCAGTCCCAGCATCATCCAGTCGACATCCAGTTCTAGCATTCAGTCGACCGCTAGCTAGCATAAGGATTTTCAAACATTTTTCATCGTCGCGCCAGACAACACAATTTTTCTAAGTCATTTCGGCTAATAACACGCTTCAATTTCCCTTAACAGCGCTTGAGTTGCTAGTTGTGATGCTACAACGACGTAAAAAGTCTCTACATTCAACCCCTGTGTGAGCGTGACTGTGACACCACGGTCGAGTCGAGTGTCGCAACCGTCACTCCTCTATCTCAGGATCAAGGGATCACGAGCTAGATAAATTTCCACGAGCTTTGTGATCCTACCGTTCTCAAGACGCTTACGGAAGCGGCGAGTGAGCTTTACCGGCGACGGACGTACTTCCGGGCTCGAAAAAATTCGACTACGATTGACGATGAAGAATAGTCCGTTATCCTTATTTTTGGTGAATTGTTCTTATATTACTACGGGCTCTAAAATATTCGAATGCAACTGTCGATGAAGAATTAGTCCGTCGTACTTATTCTTGGTGAATTGTTCTTATATTACTACGGGCTCGATAAAGGCGAAAAAATTCGACTGAGACTGACTATGAAGAATTAATTAGTCTCTTTTACTTATTCCTGGTGAATTAAGCTTATATTACTTGTTAACAAAGACGTTTAACTCTTCACCCTCGTTGTAAGCTGTTTTCTAAGTTTCCGGATGAGTTGCAAGCCTGGAATTACATGTAAAAGAAATGAATTACCTGCGCTTGTGAAAATAGAAGGCACTCATGTTATTGCATCTGTGGTATGAGGCGCCAGCAACACGGCCTATGATTTATGAGAAATATAGTTTAAAATTCTGTCAGAATTAAATTTTATCTTGTTTCTATCGTTGTATTACCAAATACAAGTCAAAATTCTGTCACGATTAAATTTTGTCTGATTTCTAACGTTGTATTACCGCCTCAGAAGCGTGATCTCCACCCACTGAAACGGAAGTTCTGTAAAACAGCAACAGCGCTTGAGGGACGTGGTCATTAATTTCAATCGAGAAGATGTATCAACTTCGAAGAAGGAAAAACAAATACATTCAGTGATTCAAAGTTAACCCTTTTTCCATGAAAGAACATCGTGTGATTGTTTTTTCAATGAACCATTTAACTTAAAGTGAAATTTACGCGATGAATTCGAAAACGTTCTACCATGCACAGTTCTTGAATAGATAACATGTCAAAAAACGAAAAGCAAATTTCCAAAAGACAAAATGGAGAAACGATAAAAATAATTAATCGCCGAAGCACATTATGTTCCTAAATATTTCTTTCGAGACGCGAAAAAAATATAACATTAATGAAAAATGTAATTTCAAGACGTACTTCAGTGACCGATGTTTACCGAAAAAAATCAACCAGCTCTTGAATTACACCAGCGGAAGAAGATTACTGGTATCATATCTCATCCGAACTCATCTAGGGCCGATCTTTGGGTTGCGAGTTGCGAGAGACAAAAATCCGGCAAGTTCAGTATGCGAGTTTCCGTTCCCTAACGGCCGGAAGGAGTCCGACCTGTCCGGAAGAGCGGAAAGATGGAAGGCTCTGAAAAGCCTGGCACAGTAAACAGGATACGCCGCTCAAAAAACAATAATGAAAGCCTCAAAAGGGGCGTGAGAACACGACACCTTAACGCAGCGCGACATGTTTCATTTAAATACAAATTTATGAGCCAAGTCTCGATCTTCCTTCTCCTAAAGAAGGAGCGCAAAAAAAGGGAAATCAAATCGCTTTTTTGTGAGCAGCTTATCCCGCTTTTTTCAGAGAAGTATGTTCCGTTTAAGTCAAAGACTTTTTGATGCCCATGACACACAAGTTATTTGGTGAGAAAATAAATTTCTAATTACAATAATTTTGAAAGATGGAATAACGGACTATACTTGCGAACTATATCTTAGAACAATTATTCAAAATACATTATGCAATTAATTGGTTAACCGTGGCAAAGCCTCTTCATCACAATCACGCCCCGTAAAGTGGATACCTAAACACAATATAATGACTGCGAATAGATTATGAACATATGCATTTTAAAATTGACTGAAATTCATTCGAAAGTTAACCAAACACAGAAGCAGTGGATTGAAGTGCGAAAAAAAAGCTCATATAAACAGTTCACTGAAAACATGTTTCACACTTTTTTACTGTATTCATATTAAAAGAAGTAAATGTTTTCACATAAATGGTAGGACCTAATAGAGGAAAACAAATTGAACTAATGAAGGAAACAAACAAAAAACTATATTATAAAAATCTAAAGGAGTTATTTAACAGCTTCAATCGTCACCTAAATATCATTTCTTGTCACAATCTTTAACAAAATATCACTAAACGCTAAAGCTTTTAAGCAAAACTGGAATTTTTGTAGATGAAGTTTCCTCCAAATCTCCAGCACACCAAATTATTAGAATTACCATGATTTAATCATCAGCATATCAGTTCATGACACTATTCACGTTCCTGTTAGTTCCAGTACGAGTACTGCGGAAGCGAAACAATGTTGCCTTGGTAAAAAATTCGCCACAACATTTTTAACACCTTCGGAAAATAAACTGAAAGTTGACCTTCGAAAATAAAATTTGCTATGCCAGTAAAACAATGTTACCTTACTGAAAAATTCGCCAATATTTTTCGTACTTTCAAAAAACAAAATGAAAGTTTCTTGAAAAGGAACAAGAAAACAGTGCGTATTTTTTCAATTTTGCTGTAAAATTAACATTAATTTCAGTGAGCTGAGGGAAACAATGCACAACATTATGAATGTTTTCTGAACGTTAGTAAGACAATTTAGAGTAATTTTGTTATATCCCATTCTCAAGAGTCAACCTCTCAAACCTGTCGACATCTTCCCGGACAATACGGAAAAAATAATTTACAATACCTGCTTTTAAGTTCGAATACTTGATCAATTTCATGCGTCACTAAAAACGAGCGCTGTTGACTACTTCTGAAGTCACGTAACACGAACGAAAATATCGACATTTCAGCGCTGTTGAAGCAGAGTTGAAATCATACTCCCCTGATAGTGAATCATTGTTCATCGTCTTCAATGAAGCTCGAGTTACAATTATAAATCAGCGATTTGGTAAACATCTTCTATGCTGAATAAAGTTCAATGTGGCTCGAACCAAAACCTTTACATGAATCCACGATTGACAAACATCTTCTGTGCGGGAATAGAACCTTTTGTTCACCACATAATACAAATTTGAACCAACACCGCCAAGGGTGAATTGTATGCCATCCTTTCCCTGCTTTCACTACATATCTGAGCAATAGAAGTTTTATCACGCCAGTTCTCATGCAAATTGTGAAGTGGTGGTTTCTTATTCCAGACTACAAGTTCTAGGAAAGAAGATGAACATTTCTATTTTCTGTGAAAATACAGGCATCTACCTACCCTACCTGCCTGCTATCATTTTTGAACCAGAATTTACAAGATGAGGCATTAAAAGTTAAAAATTTCTAAATTGTTCCTAATGGTAACCGCATTACTCGAATTTCAAACTACGTTACGTTCCCTCAATAGCATTCGATGTAACACAGCCCTGTAAAAGTTTGGTGCTACACATAAAGGATAAACTACACATTATTTGCAACTGCTAATAAAGACGTTCTTTTTGGTGAATCTAAGATGATCTTTGCCTTTTTTTCTCACTCTAGATTACACGAATTCAGCCAGAGTTGGCTAACCATCAGTTGGCATTCCCTATTCGACAATGTAACGACATAATTAAGTGTGGACTGTTGCATGAACATAAGGTTTGAATCCCTGTTTCCATGGATAAAAAAAATGCCTAATGGACCAATGTAGTCATCGAATATCCCCACACTAAAACCCGTCGTATCCCCACCTAAAAACCGACCTAACATCAACTCAAAAAGAGATCCCGCAAGTTCGCAGACCTCGGACATCGTCGAACTCAGGAAGTGAGCTCAAAACTGCCGCCTCTGGCTCGGTATCGCTGGTCGAAGCGTCAGTGGATTGCGGCAGATCCTGGCCCAGAGGTTCTCAACTTTTTTTCTCGCCCCTCACCCCTAAAGAAATTTTAATCAAACCTCGCACCCCATGGAATAAAAATGCCGACATACCGTATAGCTAATATCTTGTTATTTACCTGAACTTTTCTCTCACCCCCTGGAATATCGTCAACACCCCCAAAGGGTGCGAGCAACCCAGGTTGGGAACCCTGGCTAGGCGCATGCGCGGTCTGGAAGTCGGAGCCGGAAGGAGCTGTGACCTGGAACTGACCTGAGCTGTCTGCAGCCGTTACGTGCCGATGATCCTGCGGCTGTAAATTGTAGCACTCACTGCTGCAGCTGTACATTGTAGCACTCCCTGCTACAGCTGTACATTACCGCGGTACTACTAACTGCAGCTGTAGCTACTACAGAACTGGAAAATATAGCTGTAACTTACAGCGGTACCACTTGTTGCAGCTGTAAATTCCCGCGATACTACTTTTAGCAGCTGTAAATTTTTGCGAGACTATTTACTGCAGCTGTAGTTACCGCAGTACAAACAAACGCAGCTCTAACACACCCAACACAGCAGTAATAACAGCTGCAACTGTAACTTACGGGACAGACCTACCAACTGCAACGCAATGAACACCAGCAACGCGCAATTCACTCTCGATGAATGCAACACGAGTCAGGTTTGGGAGATGTCATTGAACCACAACGGACAGAGCAACATATTACGTTCAGCTTCGCGAAAGTTGAAACATTGCGTTAAATGATGTTTTGTGAAACTTAAAGCATTGGGTTAAATAAAGTTTCACGAGACTTAAAGCATTGGGTCAAATAACTAGCATAGGGTAACTCCCTTGCTAACGAGGCAGAGGCACTTGAAAGAATTACTAGTGAATAATGACTATTTTTTTATCAAAAAACTGCCTATGCTCATAATAATCAATCAATGATAATTTTATTCCTAAGAAAAAATGAACATCCTTATAACGCTCACCTCAAAGACTTAGGATGTGGAACAAACCGTATGAAGACAAACAGCCAAATTTTTTCCTTTGAGAAACGAAGGACAACATTTTTTTCACTTAAATTCGTAATTTTTTTCAAGTGTATTTCAGATCCGCAGCACTTTGTTGTAACTTTTTGTGAAAAAAAAACTTTCACAATGTAATTTTTTTACATTTGGGGCAAAAGCCAAACCTGTTTCGTTAATTTCTTGTTTTCTATTTTGACAGTGTTGCTAGACTACTGTGTATATACTGACTGAGGTACGTGAAATGCATCTTATAGATGTATGTCAGATATGTAGAAAATATGTTAATAAATTACTACTATCGTTAATAACGAAAGAACAAACACGGATAATAACGCTTTGAAATTCATCTGCAAGATGCGAAAACTCACGCTATGGGCTCATCAATTACATCAATGAAAATTTCGTAACTACGGCCCGGAAATTTCAAAAATTTGTGGGAGTACAATTGTCGAGCAAAATGGCAACAGCTAAATATAATTAAATAACAACAGAATAACAGGTAAAGGTAATTAAGGCTTAATAGGGTGACAATTAAACGTAATTGAGATGTAATACGATAACAGCAGTACTTCATTAATTAAGATATACTACGAAACAGCCATAAGTAATTTAGATGAAACTTTAAAAAAGGCAAACATAATTGAGGCGTCGCTGGACAGCACTAATGAAGGTATTACAGTTTAAGAACCAATGGATCACAAAAAAACACTCGAGTGTTACTTACATCGATGCAAAACCAACGAAGAGAAGGAAAAACAGCCAGAGGAAGTAACTTCCACGCTGCAGAAGAAACAGTGACAGTAATTTCTGCAAACTACTTTAATTTTAAACCCATTTACACAACTAACAAAACAGTCCGTTGACGTATTCAATCAGATTCGCGACGCATTCTCCAGAAATCAAAACAGAAACAAATTCGGATCCCTTATCGCATCACAAGCCCAACCTGCATACAGAGTGCTAAGCGACCGCATACGCATACGATATCGGAAGCCCTTATTCCTTCCTTCACACTCACCGTAACACAAACAAGCGATATCTGCACTCGTCGTCAGAGTACACAACTTGCGTACGACAGCAATACTTGTAGCGTACGATAGCAATACTTGTAGCGTACGACAAGAATACTCGTAGCGTAAGACAGCAATACTCGTAGCGTACGACAGCAATACTCGTAGCGTACGACAGCAACATTTGTAGCGTACGACAGCAATATTTGTAGCGTACGACAGCAATACTTGTAGCGTACGACCGCAAAACTTGTAGCGTACGACGTACGACCGCAAAACTTGTATCATGGATACAGAAGGCCACGGTGACAACCGCGTGAGCGCGCTTTGGCAAGCGCTCAACCGCATCGCCTGAGTAGTCAGATGGATTCCGAGATTGGCATTTTTATTGGCCATACTCACGATGTTAGGTTCTTTTTTCACTCAAAATTTATGCCAAAAGAGCTCTCATCATGTGACAACCCTGTAAGCTTGCCGGATGCTAAGAACTCGTTATGGTCTAATTTTGCACGGATGATGTTCAAAACTTGAGAATTTCGACCAGCAAAACTAAATTGTCACACATTCAGCCATAGAATAAAAAATTTCAAGAAAGTCACACACATTTAGGGTAACTTTGCCCAAAGCTTCATCACTGATTAGAGTAAAAATTAACACGATCAGAGATAAGATTGAAAACATTAAACCTCCTAAACAGGTGCCGAAAATGTTGGCAAAATCAAGTAGAAAGACACAGAAACTGTACATGAAGTAGTCCATCTCACGAAACTACTTTCAAAGTAATTCCGAGTGAACAAAACCTTGAAATTAGCGGAGCTATTTTACACCTACATGCAGCTTACAGGCTGAATGCTCAAAAAAACCTCCTTCATTAGAACGGGACAGCTGGGAGCGCATGCGAAACTAACTTGCCTACGCTGCGAGCTAAAACGTAGACCCAAGTTGACTTAGAAGAACGCACGCTGTCGATCGGTATGCGACAACGTCGACGTTTCAAATCGCACACCCGCGTGAGAGAAGTGTATCACGGAGCACAGAGGTGAGCTTGTAGACCGCAAAATGCTGGGAAAAAAGACGTGCAAACGGCAACACAATCGTAACGGCGAGCTTCTTTGTGGTGACGAAGGCTTCGGACGGTGGCAAGTTACCGCGCTTGGTATTTCAAACTAGAACGCTGAGTTTGAATTTTCTTTTTCCTTTGTAACCGAAATGTGCTGGCTTGAAACCGAAAGGTATTGGCTTGTAACCCAGAAGTATTGGATAGTAACCGAAAAGTATTGGCTTGGAACCGAAAAGTACTGGCTTGGAACCGACAAGTATTGGCTTAGAACCGAAAAGTAATGGCTTGGAATCGAAAAGTATTGGCTTGGAATCGAAAACATGGCTTATAACCGAAAAAAATGGCTTAAAACCGAAAAATATAGCTTAAAACCGAAAAATTTGGCTTATAACCGAAAAATATGGCTTATAACCGAAAAATATGGCTTATAACCGAAAAAAATGGCTTATAACCGAAAAAAATGGCTTAAAACCGAAAAATATAGCTTAAAACCGAAAAATTTGGCTTATAACCGAAAAATATGGCTTATAACCGAAAAATATGGCTTATAACCGAAAAATATGGCATATAACCGAAAAATATGGCTTATAACCGAAAAGCACTAGCGTGCAACCGAATTTTCCCTCAAGTCAAAATATACCGACTTATGACTGATAACGTAATGTGTCTGCTGGAAGTTTATGCTCATTCGAACATGTTTTTTGTACAATAAAAAGTCAGTTAGGAAAAAACGTGCATGCTTTTCCGATGTACGCACAACTCACGTGAGAGAGATCATTTTGACGATAAAATTTCCACCTCGTATTTCCCTGATAACAAAATATCCTCTTGATGTTTTCTTGAAGAAAATATCCTCCTGAGATTTCCTTAAATAGAATATCCTCCAAATATTTTCAAAAATAAGACTTCCTCTTGAGGCTTTCTTAACTAAAAAATCCCTATTATCTCCCTGAAGTTTTCTTGAATATATCATCCCATTAATTTTCCTTGATAAAATGTCCTTCTGATGTTTTTAAATTGAATTTCCTCTGGATTTGTCTTAACAAATGTACTCCCTCGAGAATTTCCTTGCTAGAATATCCTTTCCAGGTCCCTCGGAGCATCCCTCACATTCTCATTAGACTTTAAATAATTCAATAATATTAAAAATTAAACTCAATATAACTAATTTTAACCGAACTTTATAAACAAGTACATATAATTAAATTATTCTAAATGATGTAAATAAAGAATAAAATTACTTAAATATGATTTTGACCTCAAATACATTTCATGACAGATTTACTCATCATCTTCACAGGCTGAATGGATTTGAAACGAGATCTTCACAGCAGTAAAGTCAGCTGCTGAGAAAGAATCCTCCGCTAGACAGTGGACAAAGAATGCGTTATAGAAAAATATCTTTTATTGCTCGCTTCCTCGAGGTAAAATAGCGGATCTACGCGTCGATTACGGCAGCGACTGACCGCGAATACTTATTGGTGCAATGCATAGAAGTCGGTCTAGTCTGGCCTTCTATACTGCATAGAAGTCGGTCCAGTCTGGCCGTTCTATACTGCTTAGAAGTCGGTCCAGTCTGGCAGTACTATAATGCATAGAAGTTAATCTTGTCTGGCACTACCATGTTGCAAAGAAGTTAGTCTAGTCTAGCATTACTATAATGTATAGAAGCCTGTCTTGTCTGGCAGTACTGTAATGCATAGAAGTCAATCTTGCCTGGCACAACCATATTGCGAAGAAGTTAGTCTAGTCTGCCATTACCGTAATGATCTGGTCCGAAAAATATGCAATCCAATATGGAGTCAAAAAGAAGGATTTGAAAATGAAATTGAGGGCGTAAATTGTGTGTAAAGTTTAAATTTATGTAAATGGGAGGACGGCGGAGTAAGTAGAAAAGAAACAAAACAGTTAGATGAAAAAGATGTATTACAGATACGAGAAGAAGCAGATAAGAAAAGATGTAAGGAACGAGAAAAGCGAAGAGGTCTCACGAATACAAAAAGAAGTAAAGAAGACATAAGACAGCCTGCAAAGAGACAAATAAAATACCACCAATACGAGCAGTAGTACATATGACAAGGTAAGAGAAAAGAGAAGTATAACGAAGTCGAAAAAAAAGGGTTCGAGAAAAAAAGGAGAGGTATCACTAATACGTGACGTTGAAAAACAAGGCTACGAAAAGAATGGAGAGGTATCACGAATACGAGAAGTAGAAAAGACAGGAGAAAAAAGGAGAGGTATCACGAATACGAGACGTAGAAAAGACATGACACGAGAAAAAAAGGAGAAAAATCACAAACACAAGAAGAAGCAAAGACAAGCTACGAGAAAAAGAACATCAAGACTACGAGCAGAAGTAGAAGGCGGCGGCAGAACAGGAGGCGTGACAGCAGCAGCAGGTGCAGTGCAGCTGCAGAGGCTGTTATTACGCTGCCTTCCTCCAAGTGCTGGTCTCAAGGCAAGGTCAGACCAGCGCTCGATCTCGCGTGTTCTTCGCGTCAACTGCAGCGGTTACGCTAGATCGTGTAGAAGCACACGAATAAGTATCACAGCACAATGTTACACTGGTGCTTAAGCGCACTTATTTGCACCATTTTCAAGTAACATCACAATGTTACACTGATGTTAGCGCACTTATTCGCCGCGTTTGAAAATACAGTGAAGAGAAATGTCACGGAAATATCACAACACATTGTAACACTGGTGCTGGCGCAATTATTCGCACCATTTTCAAGAACTGCGTAGAGAAATGTTTGAAAAACTGTGATGTAAATGTTTAAAATACTGTGAAAAGAAATGCTATTGAATTAGTGACATTCGATAACATACGCATAAAAGCATTAGTTGACGCACCGGAAATTACTGAAAATATGGTATTTTAAGCTTCTCTTATATAAATACGCAAATTACAGACCGATACCGCTTATACCGCTTGAGGGCGTATATAACAGTAGATTAATAGCATAACAGTAGCTACGTAATAGCATGACAGTAGCTACGTAATAGCATAACAGTAGCTACGTAATAGCGTGACAGTAGCTACGTAATAGCGTGACAGTAGCTACGTAATAGCGTGACAGTAGCTACGTAATAGCGTGACAGCAGCTACGTAATAGCGTGACAGTAGCTACGTAATAGCATAACAGTAGCTACGTAATAGCGTGACAGTAGCTACGTAATAGCATAACAGTAGCTACGTAATAGCATGACAGTAGCTACGTAATAGCATAACAGTAGCTACGTAATAGCGTGACAGTAGCTACGTAATAGCATAACAGTAGCTACGTAATAGCGTGACAGTAGCTACGTAATAGCATAACAGTAGCTATGTAATAGCATGACACTAGCTACGTAATAGCGTGACAGTAGCTACGTAATAGCATAACAGTAGCTACGTAATAGCATGACAGTAGCTACGTAATAGCATAACAGTAGCTACGTAAAAGCGTGACAGAAGCTATGTAATAGCAGAACAGTAGCTACGTAATAGCGTGACAGTAGCTACGTAATAGTGTGACAGAAGCTATGTAATAGCAGAACAGTAGCTACGTAATAGCGTGACAGTGGTGCAATAGTAACGAAGTAGCAGTGAAATAGCTTCATTATATTGATTTACTATTACTGTAACAGTCATAAAATAAAAGTCGTTTATTAGTAATCAAGAGGTAATAGAATAGTACCAGAATACTAATAGAGGGCCAGAGGATAGTAGTAGAATATGCAGGAGAGATTTCCTAAACAGCGCACGAAGCTCGTTTTTTTGAACAGCATCATGTACACAGTGCGCTGAGCATAATTTATCAAAGAATAATTGGTTTAATTTAAGAAATCTAACAATAAACAAGATATGTATCAATGCTTATTCTTCATCATTGAGTGGTTCTACATTACAGTGAAAATAAAACACCGGTTCTACCAGCATTCTCCGAGAATCAAATAAATAAAATTATTCATTCCAGGTTTTCAAAGAATACTTTTACCCGACTATCAGAATCAGTAATACGTTTAGCATCTTACACTTCGGTTATCAGTTCTCCACACAAAAGATCATAAAACATAACAACATCGATGTGTGCTAGTTATAACTATAAGTTAACAAGCATGAACGTGTGATACGACACCGTTCACGCTGAACACATAAGGCCAGGATAACTACTTCGCAGGAATTGAAATCTCGGTTGCAAAAACTGAATATTTGAAATTTCTTGATTTCAATTCTCTTCCAACGACATTACCAATCCATTATTTTGATATTTCCAGACCTTTTCTTCAGCAATTATATTCCTTTATTTTGATGCTTCCAGTCCCTTCCAGCAACATTGGCAAACCATTATTTTGATGTTTCCAAACTCTTCCTGCAAAACCTATTCTCCATTATTTTAACGTTTCCAGACTCTTCCTGCAAAACCAATTCTCCATTATTTTAATATTCACACAAACTTCCTGGAAAACAAGATTCTCCACTACTTTGAAATTTCCAAACCCTTTCTGCAAAACCCTTTCTCCATTACTTTGGCATTTCCAGTCCCCTCCTCCACAGAAAACAAAAGCTCGAGCTAAAACTTTCTGCAAAAAAGCCAAATTTTCTAAGGTTTGCCGCTCCTCTGTTCAAGTGCGGCCGATGTGGACGCGAGAATTCAGAGCGGTAGCAGACGACGGACCGGGAACACCTGCGGACGGGCGGGCGAATGGACAACTCTGCGTGGGCCACGGAAGGACAATGGCGTGACCGAAGGCGAAGTGTGACGCTTCAGCTCGGGCAGGCTTTATAATCCCGAGCAAAAGCCGCAGCGTCGAGAGATTGTGTCTCGAGAGAAGCGCCTCTGATGAAAATAGCCCTTGTGACTGTCAATGGTGCCAGATGGCACCATTAGTCAAGGAGGATTGATACGCTCAAGTCGAGTCCCCTTCCGAAAGATGGCGTCTGGCGGGATGACCACCGTTTGATGTGAAAAGGTATTCGATCTGTCAAAATGTCATCAGTCTTACACACATATTGAACAAAATATTAATTACTCAATATGCCCACGTAGTGATGACCACTATTGATATAAAAAGTTCTTCAATCTGACAAAGTATCTTCAGTCTTACATAAGCACTGAATAAAAAAATAATTACTCAATATGCCTACGTAAAAGAGACACAGGCGTGATCTGTTTAGTGTTTTATTCGATATCATTAGTTTATTTTGAACCCAATTTGAATACTCGCAGAGCAACCTCATGAATTTATCACGTTTTGTTTAATATTGTTTGAAGATTATTACCGATAATGAGTTGAAGCTTAAAACGTTTCATAAAATGTTTCTAAAGTTCTTCTTTGCTATTACCTTCGAGGTAAAACTGCCCAATCGAAAAGGTATTCCTAGCACAAATGACGTTTAGAAACGTCAATTTTTTTGTCTTCGTGTTTTGGTCAGGTTTAAATTACAATGAAGACTGGAAGCGATATAAAAGAAACACCAACGCATCAACAGAAGTAGTAAATTCTTACAAAATATCACACAACTAGAATCAGAATCAGAAACATTCGGTTAGTACAGAGTAATTTCCTTACGTCAGACGATGTAATCCAAGGGTTAATCTAGATGTTCTCTAAAACTGTTTCCAAGGGGAAAGCACTATGTCGCAAAGTTAAAATTTGCTGACAAAAATAGGAGCTATAGACAAATAAATAATCCAAATCAAAAGCGTAGCCATGCGCCACCATGTAATTTTGTAACAAACTATTCTACCACAAATGAAATGGTTTATTTTTCATGTGCCAGGCTTGTTGCTCATAATAAATCAAAATACATTTAGTACATATCAACCAGACGCATAAAAAATTTAGTTCTTATAAACTTAAATGATTCAATACTTGGAATAAGTTCACAGCTTCTTAGAGCTCAAAATAAATTCAAAGACCAATGCCCCGGCAAACTGACGCTGTCCCACTGAAGATTCTACAGCAACCAACATATCAATAATACACGTTGCGCATACGACACCCAACGGCTATTAGTTCTGTATCAAATTTTTGATGTTCGGTGTTGAGTGACTTGGGTTATGAAACAAGACAGTCTTTCACGGTGCTGGTTCGCCTGATGCTCACTAATCGATACGCCCAAACCTGAGTTACGACTTGGAGGGGAACGGGGCAACTACGAGCAAAGCGTCTCAAGGAACAAGGAAGGCAGTGTGCTCCGTACGGGCGAGGGACAACAAAGAGTAGTTTGGCCTACAAGAGGGTAACTGCCTAATGTAAAATCCGGGTCGCACATACACACATAGGTCTTTCGTGAACTTTTGCGAATCTTATTTATGAATGAAAAGAAACCATACCAGAGGGTAACCGTTCTTCTTCGAATCTTATTAATAAATTCAAAGAAACCCTACAAGAGGGTAACTGCCTAACGTAAAACACGGGGTCGCACATACATGGGTCTTTTGTGAACTTTTGCGAATCTTATTTATGAATGAAAAGAAACCATACCTGCGGGTAACTATTCTTTTTCGAATCTTATTAATAAATGCCGAGAAAACCCTACAAGAGGGTAACTCCCTGACGTAAAATAGGGGACGCACAAATATTAATTATTTGCTAATCCTATACGTAAACTAGGGGTCGCACATACATAAATCTTTTGCGAATCTTATTAGTAAATGCAAAGAAACCCTAAAAGAGGGTAACTGCTCAACGTAAAATAGGGGTCGCACGTTCATCCAGCGGACCTCCCAAGCCAAGAAGTAAAGTCAAACTCCCACAAAATTTTAACTAGGGTTTCTAGGCTTTTCACTACTTATTCCTACCCAAACAAAGAGAACGAAAGTCTCCGGTCAAAAGTGTCTTCCGGGACCGAAAGTGTCCGGCTTATCGGCTCTGCGTAAACAACGGACTGGTCTTCTAGCGGGGCTTGAGTGCAGGCGAGGCTGGGGCAGGCGAGGCTGAGTGCAGGCGAGGCTGAGGCAGGCGAGGCAGAGGCAGGCGAGGCTGAGGCAGGTGAGGCTGAGGCAGGCGAGGCTGAGGCAGGCAAGGCTGAGTGCAGGCGAGGCTGAGGCAGGCGAGGCTGAGGCAGGCGAGGCTGAGTGCAGGCGAGGCTGAAGCAGGCGAGGCTGGGGCAGGCGAGGCTGAGGCAGGCGAGGCTGAGACAGGCTAGAGCTTGAGTGCAGGCGAGGCTGAGCCAGAGCTGCATTAGAGGCAGCCCAGCACAAACCCAGAGCCCCTCAAGTAAAAGTAAAAATAAGGTCGAACGTAAATGTCACTTCGGTCGAGTGGTTGAGAGCGCTCGTCTTTCGTGTCGAAGATTGTCGGTTTGATACCCCTCGGTGTTTCTTCTCGTTGGGAAAGCCATGTAGTTATCCACAATTTCTCAATTGACCCAGGTACACCCAATGGGTCCGATTTCGGTTTGACCGTAGGTTGCTGTCATTACGTTCTGATATCGAATGGAAGGTATTTGAAAACTCAATGTTTGAAATGACTCGGGTACTCTGAGAAAACGAACAATTCTAGAAAACACAACTGACAGCCTGGAAAATCGTGTGTTTAGCACTGAAACATTAGTACCATTAGTCAATACATGATGCTAATGCGAGTATTCAGTACTGTCATGAAACTCTCACTAGACTATGAGTACGATGTATAAATTTCATTTCTCTGCGTACACGAAAATTTCGAAACAGTATTTACCCCAAGCGATTAATGCGTTAACTCAATATTGCCTTGAACTCTCACTTGACTATGAGTACGATGTATCAATTTCATTGCCCCACGGCAAGCAAAAACATAGAAACAGTAGTTACCACAAGAAGCAAGTGCTTTAACTCAGCATTCCTCGAACTCTCACTAGACTATGAGTACGATGTATAATTTCGGCTTTCCATGCTCAAGCCGCTCCTCATGATCCGTACGCAACTCGACGAACTTTGGCTGCGCAGACTGACCACACAAACCGCGGCTTCCGAACGGCCGCTAACGAGCAATTAGTCCTGAACGATTTGTGTGAACGCATCCCTAGGTCCTGTGAACGCATCCCTAGGTCCTGTGAACGCATCCCTAAGTCCTGTGAACGCAACCCTAGGTCCTGTGAACGCTTCCCTAGGTCCTGTGAACGCAACCCTAGGTCCTGTGAACGCATCCCTA
>JACJUY010000002.1:0-83258 GCA_014220935.1 Platorchestia sp. MABIK | reverse complement strand
GGACGTAACCCTAGGTCCTGTGAACGCATCCCTAGGTCTTGTGAACGCTTCCCTAGGTCCTGTGAACGCAACCCTAGGTCCTGTGAACGCATCCCTAGGTCCTGTGAACGCAACCCTAGGTCCTGTGAACGTATCCCTAGGTCCTGTGAACGCAACCCTAGGTCCTGTGAAAGCATCCCTAGGTCCTGTGAACGCAAGCCTAGGTCTTGTGAACGCAAAATAGGAAAATAAAAGGAAATGACCCAAGGGAATATAAATCGAAACACTTTTATTGATCTCTTCATTGTCACAATCGGGCTTTATGTTTTTCCAACTTTTTAACCTGATAGAAAGGAGTGAGTAAAAGAAGTGAGTAAGAGAAGTCAAAGCTTGGTGAGTTGATAAGTTCCCCTCTAACCTCGTCTACTTGTCTCCTCCGTTGGAAATTACCTGGGACAGAGCCACGCTTACTATGTTGATGGCTGTCGCTGGATAATGAATAAAATTAACATGTCCACAGAAAAACAGGTCTTTGGTGACTGCGTGATCGTGAGAGCCCAAATGCACACGGTGTATAAATTGGGGTTTTCTTCGCGCCACGTGAATATACCATCGCACTTAGAACAAGAAAGATCCTGGTTCAAATCCAGTTCGGTACTCGCAGTATCTTCACAGCAGAAGTAACTTTTACGGGGATTTAAAAAATATTTAATATGGTTAGAAGAGGTGATTAGGTTAGTTCTGAAAGTACTAAAATTCAAATGAGAACAATGAATTTAAAATATTACAGAACAGGACCACCGCGCAGTTGATGAATCAATTTCAAATAAAGTACCTAAGAAAAAAATTCGTTCTTGAAATAACTTAACGAAACGACGTATAATCCGCATCGTCCATTTATGCATGTAAAACCTCCAAAAAAAAATTGTACGGCAGGATTTTTACCCTCATATACGGTTATCACAGCCAATGTCATTCGACCGGCATTGGCATCAGGTTGTCACTGACATCCGAATGAGGAAGAAACTAATCATCTGACAGTGAATTTTGGTAAAAGAGACTAGGAAAAAAATTTAACAAGAAATACAATATCCTAAGGCTGCATTCGAAAGAGGACCGTTGTGCCCTTTGGGACACTAAATAGTTAAGACCAATTCACGAGTCCCTAACTCGGGTTCCTGAAAGTGATCAAAACCGAGACACCGCAAATCAGCAAATGGATGACAAAATTCGATCGCGACGATGATTAAATTAAATGGATAATGGTAAAATTCGTACTCGTTGTCAACTCGGTGAGAATCTACCGCGACAACAACGATAAAATTGAATGGATAATGGTAACATTTGTCATAAAATTCGTACTCGTTATCAACTCGGTGAGAATCGACATACTCAAAGACATCGAATGCATTTTAGTTTTTTGAGATATTTGTGATGAACGTCAAATATTTACGGAGAAATTTACAAACAATGCAATCTTGGATTCCCTTCCCGTCTCAGAGATAACTCCTCTGATATTGCAACACCAGCGTAGCGTTCCCAGAGCTCTGGAACGTTATAACGCCAACACCCTCGCAGCTTGATGTTCACAGTCGATGTTATCGCATGTTCTATTCATGGGGGATTTTTATACATACTGGTGACCAGCAGTGTCACAGTGCTCATACTGGCATCAAATCTTTTAACTTGGTGTCCAATATAATGCCAATGGTTAGTCAATACAATAACAATGGCTAACCAATATACGGACAATGGCTGGCCAATATAATAACAATGGCTAACCAATATACGGACAATGGCTGGCCAATATAATGCCAATGGTTAGCCAATACAATAACAATGGCTTACCAATATACGGACAATGGCTGGCCAATATAATAGCAATGGCTGGCCAATATAATAATAATGGGTAGCCAATATAATAACAATGATTAGCCAATACCATATGAATGGCTAGCTAATACAATTACAATGGCTAGCCAATACAATAACAATGGCTAGCCAATACAATAACAATGGCTAGTCAATGCAATCCAATAGCTAGCCAATATAACAATCGCTAGCCAATATAATAATATAGTAGTTACCCAATACAATAACAATGGCTAGCCAACATTTTACAGATCGAACTCATCATTTTGTAACACCGTGTGCCTACCTACCGCAGCACTCACCAAATGACACAAAACAAACCAAAAAACTACATTAGTACGCCGGCGCACATGTCTCATAAATTGTACAACCATTCATTTGTTTCCATATTACGACATTGTTTACTATAAGCAGATAGATTGCGTTTGTATACATGCTTGAAATCATTGAGTTTATATTTTTAGTCGTACTGGTCCAGCCAACCAGTCTCGGCGGTGAACACTGCATGAAATGGTGAAGCTTGTCTTAATTTTTCTGAAAACTACTAATTCATTGGAGAAAACGTATTTGAGGTAAAAACTGCTCTTCCTATTTTATTGGCATTGCTTACTCTATAAAATTGTTTAGCTTTTGTTATGTTTGAGTTTACATTATTCATAGAACGTAACCTCAAGCATGACACAACTAGAAAAATTTTGCAGGGTAAGCAATTTCAATGCTATAAGTGGAGCAGTTTTTGCCACAAAAACGTTGTCTCCAAAGGATTAGTTTTCAGCCAAATTAAAACGAAGCTTCACCACAGCATGAAGGGTTCACCGTCGAGACAGGCTGAACAAGTAAGCGTAAAAAAGTACGCTACACAGAAATAAAATAGAAGTACACACATAAATGAACTCTACACGATCGTAAAATCTCTGAAAAAATTCTTGCACAGTTCGACTTTCCTTGCACTCACAATTTTCCTCAGAGAATGAAACAAAACACCACATAAGCATAAACTGTAGCCCATACAGTATGTCCCACAAAAACCCGAACCGAGTATCTATTTTCCCGTAACAGTAATGCCATCATAAAAATACCATAAGCATTTAATTTCAAGCAAAATAATGCGGTATTACTGATTACTACTGATACGGGAAATAATTACGGGTATCACGGATACGGGAAAATAAATGCACGGTTCCGGTTTTTGTGGGTCATAGGGTATAAGTGTTCAATATTGTTTACCAGACTCCGATACTCAGATGAAAGGTATGCGTTGGAGTCGATGATTCGTGGTATGTCTGTTTTCAGGCGAATTCACATAATTGGAAATTAATGATTTACACCGGAAATATGGGGGTGAGTTACTCAAAGGCGTGCTGAGTTCGTAAAAATAATGCGTTCCAAATGAAATGAAATGCGTTCAAATAAAGCCAAAAATAAAATATTTTAATGGGGCTCGAGTTTGTACTCGCACTTCCAATGATGTTGTAGCCTTGATTGCTGACAATCAATTGAATTCTTATCTTGATAATGCAACTACAAAGACAACTTAAAGACATTCCAAACCCAGGACTTTGACTACAAAGACGCGCGGGTTTCGTACGGGACAGTGCGTGCATTTCCTGCTACTAGCCTAACGCTATCTCTATCATAATTTACTCACCTCTTTCTTCGATGCCGGAAACGCCGTACGAGACGCTCGGCCAGACCACCAACATCAGAAGAGAAATAATCAACATTTTTGGCGGGTCGTAATTTCCACCGTAGCGTAGATACCAACACTTATTTAGTCTCGTGAATCACTCGATTTTAATCATAAAATTTCCGGAATCACACAAAATGGGACGATGTGGAATCCTAATCCTCCTCAATAAGTATCAGCTCGTGAAAAAATCTATTTTATGATTTTTTCATTCATAAATTTGCTGTTTAATTCATTTAGAAAAATGAGTGATGTCAGTTATTATCACATACCATAAGCTTGTACAAAGCAGTTCTCATTCAACAGTGAATAAAGAACCTAGTGCTCTGTTAATCCGCGATCAAAACACTAAACAAAGTTTCAAGAAAAAGGTCCACTTGAAGAAAACGAGGGAAATCTGAAACCGCGGAAAGCTACTTTTTTTATTTCTGGGTTCATCATTGAGGTCGGAATGACAACCAGCGAAAAAGAAATAATACCGTTTTGCTCATGTATCACTCAACACCTGTTTGGTAAACTTTAGCACTTTATCTCATCTAACAAACAATTGGTTGTCAAAGAGCTCACCGCAGAACAAAGCTTCACATCCACACTCGGCGGGGGATCATTGCTAACTGAGCAGAAGAAGTTCATGAACTTGAGAGAGATTCGGGAGCGAGCGTGAGGAACCCGCAGGCCGCGGAAGGAAGCAGTTGCCTAAGACTGCCAGACGTTCGTAGGACACGTTTCGGCGTTCTTGACAGCGGACGACTTTACAACCCATCAACACTGCTGCACTTCTTTGTAAGATATTGTACCAAAAGTAAATACTTTTTGGGTACAAAACTAATTGAAGTATCGACCGCAGCAAAACAGACTGCTATGTAATAACGTTTAACACGTTCGGTGCTTCTCATTTGATAAAATGTGTTTGTGGTTTAAAAGAATGTGTGCGAATACGAGTGGATCGGTAGCGTTGAGTTCGGTCGACGCAGTAAATCTATAAGAAATCGAGATAATATTTGAACAAGACAGAATTTACGAGGGAACTCTTCCTACGGAGAGTACGAAATTTTACGGAAGAATCCATACTTACTACTTATTACTAATACGGTACATACCTCCGATGCCCTACGTCTTAAAAAATAATAAACATTTCTTCGTTTCTTAAGTTACACCAAGTGGCTAAATTACCAAGACTTAAGTTGTGGTTCTCATCTGCTAGGACTCGAATGTTCAATCCCAATAGCCTATTTAACAAGTTTTTTTTTTTACTAGCGCAGATGGTGCTAAATGTGCCTTGGTCCTAAATGTGCCTTGGTCCTAAATGTGCCTTGGTTCTAAACTTGCCTTGGTCTTAAATGTGCCCTGGTCCTAAATGTGCCTTGGTCCTAAACTTGCCTTGGTCTTAAATGTGCCTTGGTCCTAAACTTGCCTTGGTCTTAAATGTGCCTTGGTCCTAAATGTACCTTGGTCCTAAATGTGCCTTGGTTCTAGATGCGCCTTGGTCCTAGATGTGCCTTGGTCCTAAATGTGCCTTGTTCCTAGATGTGCCTTGGTCATTAATGCGCCATGTAGCGAATTGTGCCTTGGTTTTAGATGTGCCTTGGTCCTAAATGCGCCCTGTAGCTGAATGTGCCTTGGTCCCAAATGGTGCTAAATGCGCCTTGATGGCAAATGTACCTTGGTGCGAAGTGTGCCGCAAGATGGGATGTTCACATGACAGCTGTAGATGAATTTGCAACGCACACACATGCAGCTAAAAATGAAAAGCTGTAAAGGATCCGGGATTGTCCCGCTCGAGCTGAGAACAAATTAACATGAAAACTACAACCAAATTTGTTCCATTCAGGCATTATGGTATGAGAAATGTAAACGAAATTTTAATTTGTTATGACATTGATACGAGTTTGTATTTATTTGCTATAATATCGGTTTCTCCGAATTAAACATAAATTCCCTTTGAATGGACGAATCGCTCTGCATCAGCGCTTTGTCACGATGTGGATCACTTGCGTTTAGGATGTGCTCTGTAAGGGGGGAATTTTTTGGGGTTCTGTTTCAAGTTACAAAGTTAAAAAATGAGGGTTTGAAGTAGAAATAATCGAAATCGAAACATCTCCCAAAAAAATCCATATTAGTTAGTGAAAAACAACAAAACGAGACTAAACGCGGCTCTACGAGAAGTTTTCAGAACCAACCTTACTTTTTTTGAACTCAAGACTTTTTTCTCATCAATGTTTGTTGACATTATGGCTGTACATTCAGTACTTTTTTGTTACGTCAGTACTAAGTAAATTAAATTCATTACCTCTCACGACTATCCATATGTCGTTGAGGAACCTTGCAAATGATTGCTCACGAGGATAAATAGGGCAGCATTTGTTCTCAATGTAAAAATGAATCTCTTATAGTTCAACGCATGAGGAGTGATGTGATCACTGTCGATTGTTCTCGTAAGTTCAGTTCCAAACGAAGGCTCCTTAATTCGATAAAAATACTATCAGGTAAATTAGCTCCCCAAGCACTAGACACGTTACCAGAAACGGTTTGAACTGAGATTTGAGATCAAACTACGATGAAACTCAATTTTGACCAGATTTTCAGAAGGGCAAGAAATTAATAGGAAAGTCTCATCTGGTTTTGGCTAGACATTGAAATGAATGTAGTTTGCGGTGTTATAAAAATCCCCTCAGAGTCGCTAAAATTCATTGAGAGATGATTTTTCAAAATAAAAATTTACCCCACCTTTTTTTCGGTTATTTCCCCAACGTGATAGGGATAGTAGTATTAGCATTAATTTGCTAGCGCTTCAGTAATTCGTACTATATCGCGCCGTAGATCTCACAGTTCAATAATACGAAATTCACATCGTTACACGGAAGCAAACTATCTAATTGTTGTTCAAAGTTTTGTCACAATCACCATTATGGAAAACACAGCAGCAGCCATCACAAAAACCGCTCTAATTGCCACCCACAATGTTGTCATCTTATAAGAGCCCCAGTTGATCTTTGTCGGGATCATCCACAGAGCCACGCACAATCCGCAAGCACAGGACAGCCAAAACACCCCGTAGGGGATTTCAGCTGCCCACCCATTTATGGCCGGGCGCCTTACCCACGCTGAAATCCCCAGAGGCATCTACGCAGTGCGCCGGGCCATGTTGCAGTTTAGTCATCCACATTTCAGACGTGAAGAAAGTTCTTCTTGCTTACGCTGTTCTTTTCTGGTTAAATTTTAGATATCAAGTTGCACTTCTCTAGGAACATCTTAAGCGCTGTCACACTGAAAGTTGAGCGCTCAATTTCCCTGAGCATTCCGGTCATTACATCCTCATCAGGACCTCGCAGTCTCGGGAAACATACATTCCTGGCAGCAGCATATCAAGGGCACTCAGCAAGAAAGTGCTCGACAGTCAAAGGAACGTGGCATCGCTCACATCGTGGTTGCGGCTGCCGCTCCATCAAGTGTCCGTGCGTCAATCGGGTATGGCCAATACGAAGGCAGCAGAGTATCACCTCCATCCGGCGAGGGAGGCAACTAGACGATATCCACTCACGCACGGTGGGTTTAATACTTCTCAACTTATTATTAATTGTTCTGTCCCACTCCTGTTGCCACAAACTTCTCACTGCAGCTTTTATCCGAGGGTAGTAGTCTCGGAACGGGACCATCAAGTTCAGCATTTCCCCGTTTGTCTCCGCAGCTTGCTTAGCCTCCCTATCAGCTCGCTCATTGCCCGATACTCCCACATGTCCGGGCACCCAGCATAACGTGATATTCTTACGTCTACTCGCAAAATTTATTAACATTACGAGAATCTCAGCAATGAGCGGGTGAACACCAAAAGCGCTTCAAACCAAACCGGTTGAACACCAAAAGCGTTTCATAACGAACGCGAAGTAAAATAAATAATTCGCAAGTAGAGTTTACATTTGCCTACAAAATGCGTTAAACCATCCACATAGAACCCCTATTACGTGGTGCGAAACATTTTTCTTCAGTAGTAATTTGAAGTGGAGTCATCAGTCTACTTCACAACGAGGATGAAGTCAAACACAATGTCACAAACTGATCCCGTTTACTTCGAAACGAAGTAGGTATATAAAAAACGCACAAGCTATAAAACCTAACGGAGACGGGTTCCAAACCGCCAAGGTGCGCCTAGCGCGCGTTTACGGGCAAACCAACAATGTCATAAAACATCCCCTCGCGTCTGCAGCTGAACTAATGGGCGCTAAGAACCAAGGTATACCACGGTAGAGGAAACAAGGTAGGGTCAAATAAGTCTTTTTTTCGTCGACCGTGTGGTAATGCTGACGTCATGAAAACGAACCAATAGCAGCGCTCAAATTGTATGTGGCAACACTGCTAGCCTCAAATTTGGCACCTCTATTGGCCTAACGACATGTCGCAATAGTGACGTCATAAAGTATGTTAAAAAAAATTTAGCCGTTCAATTGCATAGCCGAACAAGAGGAGGTGTATATTTCCACATAGAAATGACTACCTTGTTTCCTCTACCGTGGGTATACCAAAAGGTTGAATCACAACAGTTAATACACAAGCTCCAAACCCTTAATGAAGACAATGATTCACACTGGTGACAGAGATACAAGCAAGACGCTTTGGCCTGTAAAGTTCAACGACCTGAACAAACAAGAAATTAGAAACACCAACTTAATTCGTAAAACGACTTCCTTTCTCATTATACGTACAATAAATCCCAAAAAATGAGGAATCAGATGATAAAACGCACATCATTAGGAACATAAGAGTAACATGGATACCAATTGTAACTTTCTGACGGGGATTTTTGTCTGCGTGTGAATACTCCCAAAGAATGAGGAATGAGATGAGAAAACGCTCATGTATAGGTACATCATCGTAACATGGATACCAATAATAACTTTTCGTCGTTAATTTTTCGCGTACGGCAATAACATGTCTAGCACAGCACCACGTCACCCAAAAACAACCAACACTTAAGCAACGAAGAATGCGGTACTGTCTTAGAGATACTTAGGAATGTAGAACAGCTCAATATTCAAAATTCAACAAAGTAAACGCATGATATTAAAAGATACGAAATGAAAAAAGCTACTAATGTATTATTTTGCAGCAGTGACCACAGAAACGCAACCTCGCCTAATTGAGCAAAGGCTCAACTCATTATCTTCTGTAAAAATAATTCACCACTTTGTTCTTAAAGCAAAAAATTTGCATACAAATCAGCAGGCCTTTTTTGCGGGCAAGAAATTAAACAGCCGCGTACGAAGCGACTTAAGTAAATAGTTAAGCAGCCGCACTAAATAATTACACTAACAACCTAGCAAAGACATAAAATGCATCTTATTTAGTCCAAAGATAATAATTACACAGTAAAAGCCCAGTTAAAGTAGATGCGCCGAGTTCTCACATGAAAAGAAAACTGCCAGATCGTTGCGTCCTTGATATGAATAGCAAGAAAAAGTTCACAAGGCGAGACTGCACAACTAATATTTTCAAATATAGCTCCATATAAGAAATGTAATCCATGTAGACACCAAACAGATCTACGAACACATCTACTCCAATCACAATGTTGATGGACAGAGGAATAAAGACGAAAGAATAAGTGGAAAAAGTGGTGATGAATGCAAATTGAGACGCAAAGTTAAGAATAGAGGCGAATAAAGACGAAGAATCGTAGGAAACAAGTCGATCGCACCTCAACCAACGCCTAAAGATTATACTGCCATGACCAGACAGCCCGTCCGAAGTCAGGGGCGCAACTGAAGTTAACGTCCACACGACAGAAGCTGTTTTACGTACCTTGAGATGTCGGAACACGACATTAGGTAGTAATCACCTACGGTAGATTAGATACCACCAAAAAATATCTTCTTAGGTATACAAGACTGAAATAACCTACGGTATATTAGATACCACCATAATACACTTTCATAGGTGCATAAGATTGAAATAACTACCGTAGATTAGATACCACCGAAGTGCACCTTCATAGGTATACAAGACTGAAAATAACCTACGGTATATTAGATACCACCATAATACACCATTAGTATACAAGCCTGAAATAGGTACCAAACTAAAGTATTGAAAGCTGAGTTTCCTCTTCGTTTGCATATTTTCGATGCATAAACTGCCAACACAAATATGCTGGGGCCTCGAAATCACAAGAGAATATTACTGTGTGTAACAACCTATGCATACATGGTGAAAAAATACAGCATTAAACAAGCCTGTGTCTATAACGAAATAGCTGCTCTACATTTTTGATTTTGGCGTCGACCGGTATAGTTTTTCACACACAACAGTACCTCTTGTAAGCAAATGAATTGGAATAAAGCAAATGAATTTACATGCACTTGGTATCAGCGGGGAGGTAAGCGTTCACCTACATGAACACGTCCCCTGGATACTTAAATGCGGTCAATTACGGCCTGCAGATGTTCAAACATTGACGATTCATTCAAGTAAATATCTACTTGAGCTTGTATTCTAGACACTGAAAAAATTCTAGTTACAGCTTGTATTCTAGATACAGAAAGTTCACTAATTCTACAAGTACAACTTTCTCACTGTGTCGAGACATCCAAGTATTACTCGTGTCTTGGTTCTCACAACACTATGTAGTAAAACTATAAACTTCTTGAGTCAAAACGTACATCTGATTATATTTTCCTGCCACGAGATGGTTGATGCGCAATGCCTAAACGTTTGTAAGCGCTCCGTGACTATAACTGACTTCGGGAACGATCTTATCCCCCACACCGCACATCGAAGAAGTACTGAATTTACGTAAGCTCGTAGGTAGGATACAAGACCCAACTACCATATCTCATGAAAACTCAACCATACGGTGCTAAAGTCTGGAAAAATAAAACATTCCTGAACTTTCGATTTCACTTAAGCGAAATAACTGTCGATGAAAATTTGTCACCAAGCAGCATTCTCATGGCAGCTCAGCCAACTCAATTGCATAAAAAATTAAGCTTTACTAAACCTTCAATTGAACTCGAACGGACTGCCGATACAAATTCGTCACCAAACGGCATTATTAACATAATTATTACACAGTATAGCTTTAGAAGTATCTAAAACGAGATCAACTATTATACATTAGAAACGTTTACTGATTTACTTATCGCTATTATTGCTATCATTAAACCCATTTTGACCAAACTAATATAAGTAGGGTAAACATAATTTCTAATATAATATTTTAGCAAGTTAACAAAGTTTTGATAGAATAGCGAATAAACATAAACATAATGCAAGCCTACCAAATGACAAAGTCTTCAAGAATTCGATCCTCAAATTCATCCTCACACAAAAGCACTTCAGATGTGACCAAAAAATATCGTCAACATATTACTGGTAGTAGTAGTCGTCTACATATTACTGGCCACCTTGACGCGAGCAGAAAACACGCGCTACTGGCCGGTATGTATAGATTTGAAACAGCATCGTCAATCGCTATCCTGTATCTTGGATACGCAATGTGGTTGAGACAGGGTTAAAGAGATATTCAATTTTTGATCGTAGATCTTGAAAACCGGCCTGCAAGATCAACTCCCGTTCACAGATTTTGAAAACCGGCCTTCAAGATCAACTCCCGTTCACTGATGTTGAAAAATGGCCTTCAAGATCAACTCCCGTTCACAGATTTTGAAAACCGGCCTGCAAGATCAACTCCCGTTCACAGATTTTGAAAACCGGCCTTCAAGATCAACTCCCGTTCACGATCTTCAAGAAATAAATGACTTATCGTCCAGACCGCGCTTTGAAAAAGAAGTATTATATTTACACCTGTAGGTAGGATACACGACTCGACTTCCAGAAGATCTCGTAAAAATGCAACCATGCGGTGCCAAGTCCTGAAAATAAAGCTAACACAAAATAAAAGACGCATTTACTCTGCCGCGGTCAGAATGAAGTAGGAATGCACGGCCAAGTAAGCTTCAAGGAGCACAGTTCAAATCAGGGTAGGTAAACTCATTTATGGCTTGAGTGATCATATTAATCGACATTGTTTTAAAAAACATGCTGAACGTCAGAACTTTTGAATAAAAAACTATACCTAGCAGGCCTTATTTCCATACCACACAACACGGTGAAGGACTTTCAGCAAAGGAAAATAGCTACAACTCATTGAATTCTAAAACACATCCGCATCACTCTTCCATTACCTAAATTAGGTACGCGATTCCACAGAGCTTAAGGACATAACATCCAAATGGCACACCTTGAGTCTTTTTCGAATACAAGTCATGAGTCTTTTTCGAATCACCTTACTTCCTAAACCCTTAAATTGCCCTCCTTACCATTCCCTTAACTCACTCTTCTTTAACCGCCCAATATCCTCGTCTCAACGTTCTAATAAATAACAGATAAATTGCAATTGTGAACTATGGTACCAGTAACATTACAACTGACCAAGACTTTCTAATGAATAACAGGCGGAGTGCGGTATTGAACTAAGGCACCTACACTATTCACTACAACTGACCAGCAGTAGAACCATGAATGAAAACATGCATTCGTAGTGCAGAACACACACTCTCTCACAGCTGCAGTTGAACATTTATTCAATCTAAAGAGGTGGTCACATCTGTGCGTATGGCATTCGACAGTCCCAGGTAGCGTAGGGTGGTATATCTGATACAACAACCCTGGTGGCAACACTGCAACCTTGACGGCAACACTGCAACCCTGGTGGCAACACTGCAGCTTTGAAGGCAACACTGCAGCCTTTATGGCAACACTACAACCTAGATAGCAACACTGCAACCTAGATGGCAACACTGCAACCTAGATGGCAGCACTGCAACCTAGATGGCAGCACTGCAACCTAGATGGCAACACTGCAACCTAGATGGCAACACTGCAACCTTAATGGCAACACCAGCTCTGGTGGCAATGATACTGGCTGAACTGTCACGTGCTTCACAAAAAGACGAACCTCCGATTCACATTACGAAATAAATACTAAATAAAAGCAAAATAATAAATATTTGCATAGAACACTGGTCGAATTTTTAAGCCTGAATCTACTGCAAAGAGAAGATTTAAGATAGCTCATCCTAGTCTGATTGAAATAAATGCTCCTGTTCCGTGGTGAGAGCCAACAAGCGTACACACAATTCTCCAGAAATAGTGAAGCGGAAACAAAGATGCTGCTAAGTTGGAAAAGCAAAGACAAAAAAATCACATAATGACATCCTTCTCAGGACCTGAGATGGCGATGACTTTATGAAGCAAAGAAGAAAAGATGACATAATGATCTTCTCAAGAACGGAAACGGCGATGACCTTATGAAACCAAGACGAAAAGATCACATAATGATCTCCTTTATGAAGCACAGACAAAAAGATCACATAATGATCTCCTTTATGAAGCGCAGACAACAAAATCACATAATGATCTCCTTTATGAAGCACAGACGAAAAGATCACATGATGGTCTCCTTTATGAAGCACAGACGAAAAGATCACATGATGATCTCCTTCTCAGGAACGGAGACGGCGATGACTTTGTGAGGCAGGACGATGGCCTCGTTGATGTAGAGCTCGTCGCGAACTATAACGTCTTCTCCCAGCACCGAGACGTTCTCGATGCGCACCTGTAATGCGAACCAGGGGCTAGATTTCTGAAAAATATAAGGTGTTGCTGCTCTACAGCTAGCAGCTGGTGAATAATTGAATTTATGTTGATTTGGTTAATGCCCCGTGATTTTTTTCATTTAAAAATCCCTAAAAATTTCTGCGAATATAACTTGAAGGAAGGGTTATTAGTGCTCAAACCTTTTTTGAAAAAAGCTAAAACCTAAAGACTTTGACTGGAAAAAACACACAGATGAACGTTTCTAGTCACACAGATGAACGTTTCTAGTCACACAGATGAACGTTTGCAGCTGGTTGCACAATTGCAACAATTGTTGCAATTGTTTGAAAATCTGGCACCAGAATTGTGAGATCACAAACACAAATCAACACGAGCCTCTTATACTGCCCAGGACAAACAAAATGTGAGTTTTTAACTCACATTTTGAAAAATTTCAACTTCTTCCATCTACTATTCGAAAAAAAAATTAAAAATCGTTCAATAAAACTTTACTCCCCTACTTGCGGCCAAATGCTTTACATTCGCTTGATTTTACTTTCAAGAGACATCATTTGATATTTCTGTTGAAAAACGCGAACCTGATTAACTTTTTTTTAAACGAGTTTGTGCGTCCTTCCAGAGCCTCATATCCCACCATAACACCTGTTTTAATGAAATAGGGGCAATACCATGGAGTAAACAGTTCTCAAATTCCACTATTTATCCAAACTAGAATCACAAGTGTCTCTCTAAACTAGAATCTGCTCAGTCAACACGTAGATTTGGTCTTCCATTAGAAAAACACAAATCCATGCAAACTAAAACCTGTGCAGTCAACAAGTAGATTTAGTCTCCTCTTAGTTAGAAAAACGCACAGCTATGACCTAATTGATATTTATATCAATTAGCTCATACACATATCCCAGTCCAATCCAGACATGATGCAACAGAAGCGTGGCCCTGCCTCACCCATTTGCCAATATCGCAGCGCCAGCCGACGATGCTGTTTTCGAGCCAGCTGTGGGAGCGGATGGTGGAGTCCTTCATGATGGTGCAGCGCTTGATGCAAACCCCATCCTCGATCACCACGCCAGGACCTATGCTCACGTTCGGACCGATGCGGCAGCCGGAGCCAATTTTGGCCGACGGGTCCATCAGAACGTTGCCAACGATACCTGAGAGATGACAGTAGTATTATTCATGAATGTTTTCCCAACCAGAATTAAATAATGTAGTCCTACTAATACCTGTTTTGGCCGTCGGGTTCATCAGTACGTTGCCAACGATGCCTGAGGGATGGTAATAGTTTTGATGAATGTATTCCCATCAATATGTTAAAAATAGAATTCAAGAATGTGGTCCTAATGATACCTGAGAATTAGAATTCAAGAATGCATGTCTAACGATCCCAGAGGAATAGAATTCAAGAATGCATTCCCAAAGACGCCTGAATAATCTCAATCACCCGAATTCACACCATACCTTAATGATGGTAATCACCATTACTCCGTTATAGGTAAAACACCATTCGTTTACTCGCCGGTCAAGCACTACACCACTCATAAGTACTGAAGAGAAGCAGAAATAAACAGAGCATCAGAAATTTAAAAAAAATTAATCCTACGTGTTCAAGTCAGGCGAGTTGGAGGGCCATAAGCCTTTATCCCAGAATCGCCCACCGGTTCTAGTTTGTAAGTCTAGAGTTTGAGCCCAGCCGCGCACTTGACACACGAGTAACATGACACTTTGACTGCGACTACTAAATATTAAGTTCAATGCCAAAGTCAAGTTTAAAGTCAATTATTGTAAATTATTTTGAAAATACCAAACATGAAGTGGATCGTGCCTTCATTTAGCTTTAATTAAGTATTTATGAAAATTGAATTTGTGACTACTCATCGGTCAGCAGCATTATGAAAATTACCTAAGTGTACCACCGGTGGTACACGTCGCAGTAGTCAAAGTGTTAACACATTCACTGCGACGGGTTAAACTGAAGTTCAGTATTCAACTAAAATTGAAAATTGTTAGTAATTTTATAAACACCAAACCTAAACTGGATCCATTAAATACCATTAATTTTACGACCCATTGATGGGTCGTACCGCAGTCAACGTGTTAAACAACTACGATCACAAGGTACTCACCTGACCCCTTGGCGAGCAACGACTGGTCGCAGGCAGAGAGGTACAGGCACAGCCCTCTGAGGAAGTCTTTAGGTTGCCCAATGTCCATCCAGAAGCCAGCGAGGTCTTGAGCGTAGAGTTGCCCTTCTCCTGCCATGGCTGGGAACACTTCTTTTTCTATGCTGGTTGGCCTACACTGCAACAATGAAACCAAATTAGTGCAAATGTCAGCAGCAATGAAACCAAATTAGTGCAAATGTTAGAGACGAACAACTCAGATGGGTGCTTCTCTAAAGTGGTCAAGAGAGAAAAGGATTGGAAGACATACAAGACATTTTTAAGAATGTTGTAGCACAGATACGTTTGGGTCGATCATACCAACATATCACAAACCACAGGGCTGTAATTTTGCGATAGCAAATCAATAAATAAAATATTTAAAAAAGAGTAAAAAATCCAAGAACAATCTTTCATCACTTTTCCTCATGCAGATAATTTGCTTGACGCTTACAATCAGTTTCAAATTCACAGAAAAAACAAAAAGAGGAAAGGAAAAATTGATCCTGACACAAACAATGAAACATACTTTCATATCCAGAGCGGCTGAGTCGACTTGAAAATTGGCAGCTATTGTCTTTCTAGACTACTGAATTTCCGGATTTAGTAGAAAAATAGTTCATAAGAGAAGCTGGATAAATGTTTCACTCAACTCTAACGTGTGGTAGAAGGAACCAAAAACGACTAAAAAAACACACTGAGAAGACATGGTGGGTCAAAGCCTCGAGCTCACCTGTATTCTCTGCAGGACAGAAGGACTGAACATGTAGAGACCGGCGTTTATTCTGTTGGAGACAAACTCTTGAGGCTTCTCGACAAATCTTTCTATTTTACCAGAATCATCGTCGTATACGACCACGCCGTACTTGCTGGGCTCCTCCACGCACGTCACCTGGAAATTAAAATCAAATTTATGCAATTAATAAAGTAACGATCACTGAACGTCACTATGAATGGCATAGTAATCGTATTTTGAAGCACATGCCTTGAGACAAGTTACAACAAGTCTGCAGGAGAGTTAATAATATTTTCTTGTTCTTTTGTTTAGGATTTCTCCAGTCTTCCTTGAATTGAAAAGCGAGTTATTAGGAGGTGGGTTATGTTAGAGAGTGGGTTACTTTGGGAGGTGGGTTACTTTGGGAGGTGGGTTACTTTGGGAGGTGGGTTACTTTGGGAGGTGGGTAACTTTGGGAGGTGGGTTACTTTGGGAGGTGGGTTACTTTGGGAGGTGGGTTACTTTGGGAGGTGGGTTACTTTGGGAGGTGGGTTACTTTGGGAGGTGGGTTACTTTGGGAGGTGGGTTACTTTGGGAGGTGGGTTACACTCACATATTGAGAACCCCATATAATTGCGTCTTTCTAGCCCACGATCGTTGAAGACAACAGTTTTACTCTCTGCAATAGCTTGTGTTGCCAAAATTGATCAGCAGTTTTACAAAGCAGAAGCAAGGTACAAAGCTTTCTCTCTTATTATGGCAGCGATTTAATCCCTAGATTAGTACTTTGAGGGACAGTCGTGTCTTAAATTTACTCGGCAAAATCTCACTTGGTGGTGAGATGTTCAGCTGCTTGACATTGAAGAGACATATAGTTCTTCTCTAGTAATCTCTAGTAGTTTACTTGAAAATACATAGAACATTTTTATTTAGTGGAGTTTTGGGATGTTCAATTCTCCTCGAGGAGTGAGTACAAGCATCAGTTTTTATACGAAATACCACGGTACAATCCCAGCCTGTTAACAATGCTATTTTCACCATAATATGTGAAGCATTTCAAGTGATCATTGCAAATGTCAAAAATTGGTAAAAGTGGTTACAAAGAAAACTTTTCTACCAATTGAGCTTGCATCTCATTGGCTTTTTCTCTCTAGGTTGAGGCTGGAAAACTAACTTCACAACACAATTACGCCAATTGAACGATCAACAAAAGAATGACTTAATTTGTTGCTCACTGTCTGCTAAAATGACTTGCATTGCTCAAAATTCAGGCACTTGGGCAACTGTTATTCACAACGCATCAGCAATTTCAAGCACGTCTACCTCCCAACTCACCACAATAGTCCCTTCCTTGCCGTGCTTTGCATGGAACTCTGCCATTTTCTTGAACGGAAATTCGCAAATGACGTCCGAGTTGAGGACAAAGAAAGGGTCTCCAGAGCCATCATCCAGCACCTTCTGTGCCAGCTTCAGGGGGCCTGCAGTACCAAGAGGCTCGTCTTCCACCGAGAAGCTCAACGTCACCCCAAGCTGCACGAACGAGGAAAATATTAGACCACAGTGAACGCAAAAACACAATTGTTTAGCTTCAAGTATACAGTAACAGTATTTGGCATTCTAGTATACAGTTACAGTATTTGGTATTCAAGTATACAGTTTTGGTTTTTAGTATTCAGGTATACAGTTATGGTATTCATTCAAATATAGTATAAGCATTTGGCTTCAGATCACTAGATGAAAACCAACAAAGCACAAACTCACACTCAATGGAACTGAATGAGAATTAACATTAATATAATCCTATTGATATATGAGGTAGCATGTTGAATGACAAGACTGCTATCTTAGCATGTTAACTATCAGTATAAGTCCTCAAGAAATTTTACTGACAACTTGCCAGTCCAGCAGACGTGCTAGCAGCAAGTTATACGACTTTCTTTGCACCTGAAGAAGTTGTAACTCCAATTTGGCCAACTCCACCAATTTAACATTGCTACGCAAAGGCCAAATTTAAAAAACTACAAGGCTCAGATGCAAAAACCAGATAATATTTCTTGAACATATTTTTGTAGAAAGACAATACTTCAGTCCCATGAAAAACCATTAACTGACTAGTGTAATAAATAGCCCACCAAACACTTCAAAGCTACCAAATCCTCTCATGCCCACTACAATAAATAGCCCACCAAACACTTCAAAGCTACCAAATCCCCTTATGCCCACTACAATAAATAGCCCACCAAACACTTCAAAGCTACCAAATCCCCTTACACCCACTGTAATAAATAGCCCACCAAACACTTCAAAGCTACCAAATCCCCTTATGCCCACTACAATAAATAGCGACCAAACACTTCAAAGCTACCAAATCCCCTTGTGCCCACTACAATAAATAGCCCACCAAACACTTCAAAGCTACCAAATCCCCTTATGCCCACTGTAATAAATAGCCCACCAAACACTTCAAAGCTACCAAATCCCCTTAAGCCCACTGTAATATAAAGCCCACCAAAAAGTCAAAGCATTCTTGCCTTTTGTGCCACTAGAGTGAGTTCAGCTTCCATTTGCTCAGCTCTGTAGCTCACAGCCAGAACAACGTGCTTCACTCCTGCTGCAACCAGAGCCTCCAGCTGATGCACCACGATGGGTTTGTTAGCAAACTCCACCAGCGGCTTGGGACGACTCAAAGTGAGAGGCCGAAGGCGAGTGCCATAACCACCAACAAGTATCAAAGCCTTCATTGTTACCAATTGAATTAGAGTAGATGCGGTAATGAATTACAGGATAGAACTGACTTCAGTGAACTGTAGAACCTTGGAAAAAAGAAAAAGAAAGAAATGATTGGTGACAAAATTTATCAGCTGTTTTAGGAAGATTGAGATTTAATATTATCAATCATTTGCCAAGCCTTGCATAAAGAATCAACTGTTTATAAAAACACAAAATAAGAAAAAACTTTCAATTCTGATACTTAGACAGTCATATAGCAAGAGCTGCTAATGATTTAGCAACATTTTCACAAACTGGCCACATTTACGTTAAATTTAAACACATTTTTATTAAAAAGAAAGTCCCAGCAAGCCATTATGATAAATAAACACTATAATAGTTTAAAATAATATGATTCAAATTATTCACTTTGTTCAGAACTATACAGAGGCTAAATAATGGTATATTTTTTAAAAAGTTCTTTTGACTTTAAAAGTTAAGGAGCAATGAAAGACTAAAAATTCTATGTCCCTGTAATCTAAATTTGGATTTAAAAAATCTAAGGCAGAACCTAAGATATTTTGAGAATAACACACTAATTGATTTTAAAATTCTTGTTGACTGTATAATAGCTATTACATTAACACACACCTTTTTTTATGCACTTTCCATCACAAATTAGTATTTAACAAGTTATGGCAATGGGTTAATTACTATTGCTAGGAATGATACAGGTAATAATGGGAATGATACATATTCAACATGATTAACACCCAAAAAATCTGTTTTTAGTCTGTATATGTTCATGCAAAGCTAATCCAGCCAGACAAGATGAATATTATACCTAAAACTACAAGAATATTACAGTACATTGAAAGGCAATATTTGGCACTTGCCAGAAAAAGCTCAAGAGCATTACAATAACAAAATTTATTTTCATGTCCCAGATTGAATTCTAAAGCAGAAACATAAAATACTTGTGCTTATATATATTTGAACAATCATCGGTTAAACCACGTTTACTACATTAACAATTACAAAATTACTTTCTGTATAAACCCAGCATTTAGGTTTCATCATTCATCAAATAAATAAGCAGAAAAAATCCAGTAGGCCTACTGCTCTGTACAACATAAGTTTCATAACTAAAAACATATATTTGCAGCATTTCCCAATTTATCATGTATTTAGAAATTCTCAGAGAAAATTCTTGACAATTATAAAAAAACAATCATGTCAAGTGAGAAAGTATATCACAGTCTTCCAATTGTAATTCTATACATGAGAATGAATTTAAATATAAATTTAGAACTTGAACAATATATATATTTCCATTTATATTTTGATGTGATTTGCCACAGAGTGAGTCTCAAAGAAATTATACATTATTAGGGCTTAACAGTTCCATACAACCTTCAGATTATATCCATTGATCAAATTGCAACATCAGATTTAACTTAAAATCTAAGGTCACAGACACTCATTCACTCAACATGGCAATACTTTTAAACAGCGAAAGAAAATTTAGAAAATCAAATTGTCACAGAGGAAGAACATTGACATAATATTAAACACTGCAAAATAAGTAATAGCAATAAACATCATTTATAGCAAGACCTTATTGACTGCAAAATGAAAACATAACTGCCACGTTTTTCAACATCCGGGAGACCTTCCCAGCAGCACATAAAGGTATCGAATGCTAACCGCTAGAGCCCAATAGTAATGTGTCCTATAAAGTAGTAGGAGGCATTGCCAGGAGTCGTCAGTCAAGTTCCACGTACAAACTGAGCTTCTCACTAAGCTTCGAATGACGCGCGTCCCTGCCACGTCACACCTCAGCAGCGCACGACGGCTGCTCGTCAAGGCATCTGCACTTTTGACACAACGCTGGCATATTCATGAGTGCAATAGTCGGACGTACAGCGTCTTTTTCATTTTCCAATTTTTCCTTTGTTTTTATTTGAGTTATGTTGGCTTCGAGTGAACTTCCTTACACTAATAATAAATGAGCTAAAGGATTTTTTTTTTCCCCTTTCGCTACTTGTAAATGAGACATGTCAAATATAAATGGCTTAGTCATAATTCAATCAATTCAAATTTTAAAAACTGACTCCCATAACTGTAAAATTATCTCCAAACTTCGAACGATGCATGAAGAATCAATTTATTCTCCGTCCTTGTTGAATGCCATTTTTTAAGTCCTTGATCGGTGTGAAGTGGTCAATATCAGTAACTAAACATACTATGCAGATCAGTAAACAGGTTTAATAACATTCAGGAAAGTACAATAGTTTCAACCCCTAATCACAGAAATAGTTAGAATCTCTTTTCATTTCACCCAAAGAGGTTATAGTGAGCTCAGGAAAGCATGGCATCCACTTTTTATGTACTACTTTATATCTCTTCTATAGTGCTCATTGAACGCATACAACGCATGCAATCTGCGGTTACAGATCTAATGAAAAAATCGTGAATAATTGAACCTTGACAACACTATCCTCTTATAGTTTTTCGTTCATTCTTTTTATTTGAATCACAAAATTTCAAGCCGTTCTAAAACAATGTAAGAGTTAGTTAAGAGTTAATACGCAAAGGGACAATTTTAGACCGGCAGGCTTGACCGGCAGGTTTCTTGAAATGTCTCGGCTGCGGCCTGCCGGTCAATTTTAGAAGGATTTGAAGAAATATTAACGCCATTAGATCATAAATTCTAACAATCGCAATAATTTTTCCGTGCAAAAATTGAAGGAAGGAAATATCACTTAGTCCTAACTACCAACCTACTGGAGGAACTGGTTTCTAGGTTAAGGAAAATGTTCTCCAGTATCCTGGTCGGAATCGCACAAGCCATACAAACCTTCAACCCATATTTAGAGCTTTATATATGTTGACTTTTAAATGTCTTTATATATGTAGACTTTATATATGTAGACTGTCGTCAACTAAACGTGCACGAAAACTTACGACTAACTTTGGAAATACCACAAAGGGTGACAAGCCTTCAAAGTTTTTCGCAGTTGCTACTAAAGCACTCCAGTTTCAGGGATTATATAGCGAGATAAATCCATTTCATTGATAATAATTGTGTTATTTTCGATAACGAAAATTTCCCATAAAATATGATTGAGTACTTTTATTGAGTTCATTACAGGAAGTTGCAATCGCATCTCGAGATCGACGAACAAATTTTTCAACACCTCACTGAGTTGTGTGGATCTTAGAGCTTGGCATGGGTTTAATGAGCGACCGCACCTCGAGTGCACAATTCAATCTTTTAAATTTTGCTACTCTCGTCACATGGACTGATTGATGAGCAGTGAACCTCATTTAAGCCCCATCGCTTGCTATCGGTTGCTTCCGTTTCTATTTGTCGGCCGAGAAATTTGTTGCAGGTCCCATGAAGAGCTGGTCTTCCCAGGTACACTTGAACCCATATTTACCCATACGTGGATCAAAGTAAATAATTTTTGCATCGACATTTTTTAGAGATGCCAATATATCTTATTACTTCGCACAGATGTGCTGATTTCAACCGGGCAATTTGGCAAACATGTTATTTCTGCCACACGTTCGTCATATGCCTTCATTGCGTAATGTCATTTTCATTAAAGTAATAGGCATCATTATTCCAAACGGTGAATAATGATGTTGAAATGCAAAGGTATTTTGAAGGTTTCAAATTTCAAATTTAATATAAATTTTTCCGTTCTGCCGTATTAAATTGTGATACAGAATCAAACATTTTGTAGTCTTCATTCTCGTTCAAAATAATTTTCATTAACTTTATAGCATTAAAATGTCCGGCCTTCATCATAGCTGAGGTTACCTAAACAAACAAATTATTATCAAACCAAAATTTACCGAAATCCAAAGTTTTGAGCCTGACGAGATAATATGGATGATTTTGTTTCTAAGCTTTTGGGTTCGGATTTATCACACGGCACGATTAATAGATTAAATTCTTTAAGAAGGTTAACCGATTAAATTTATCAGCATGGTTAGCGGATTTTATTTATTAAATTATTTAAACAAATTAAATTCAATAGATTATATTATTTAAAAGGATTCACGGTTGAAAATTTAAGTTTCTTTTCTTCACATTTGTTGCGTGGACGCCGCACATGGCCATTGAATTGCGAACGATAAACAAAAATCAATGATGCCTTTTGATGGAGTTTTTATTGAATTGTGCTTCATCAGAGAGGCGTTAATACGTTTTTCTCATTTAAATCAAAACGCATTTAATCATTTCGAGCATGAAACACAGCCGGTGATACGTTTATGACAGTCGATTTGATTCCATTTCCACTCGTGATCTCCAACTTGATTCAACTTCACACTTTTCTCCCAATCATTTGTTTCGACAAATAACATGGGCATTACGATACCCATGTGTGAATACCAACTAAGGATCTTAATGTTAAGGTATTTTAAAAACTTACGTTATACATTTCATGTATGAGCTGGAACTACACTGTCTTTCTTTCTTTTCTTTTTCCAGTAAAGATTCTACGAAACTTGAACAGACGTCTGAACGTCATCTCCATCTCGGTTCGACTTCACTTGCAAAGATTACATGAAAATTGAACAGACGTCTGAACGTGATCTCCATCTCGATTCGACTTCACTTCGTAACAATTATTCTATGAAACTAGAACAGGCGTCTGAACACCGTTGAGAGACGAGGATTTGTTCAGTTTAGCATCACCACGACGCCTGAGCACGACGTTGTGGTGGACAGGGTGCAGTAGAATTCCGTGGTTGCATTTCTCGGACGGCAGTTCGCCCTCTGCTTCGAAACTGAACGCCTGCAGGATGGATGTCAAGAACAGGAAGATCTCCGTCCTGGCTAGCGCTTCTCCCAAGCAGTTCCTGCGACCTGGAGGGGATGAAGACAATCTTTGAAGCTGAAATCTAGCTAGCGTTTCTACCAAGCAGTTCATAGGTCCTGGAGAGGATAAAAACAATCTTGAAAGCTGTAAATAGGATTTCTCCCTGGCAATTCTCACGACCTGGAGGGGATGTAGACAATCTTTAACGCATAAGACTAGATATCGTTTCTCCCTAGCAATTCTTACGACCTGGGGGTGATGAAAATAATCATTAAAGCATAAGTCTAGATACCTTTTCCCCTAAGCAGTTCATGCGTTCTGGAGAGATAAGGACAATCATTAAAGCGCTAGTTTTTGAGTCCTTAATAGAAGTGAAAATAAATACTCAAAAGCATTTTTCAAGAATGTATATAATCTATTTTAGATTATGGATAATGTGTGTCATTGGATATAGCTCGCAAGCCATGAGCATATATGGAAGTTCAGACTGATAATTGGGATATAACACTACAGTACTGAATTTAATAGCCTTTGCGTTAAATTTCTACATTATTTGGAAAATTTCATCACAATCGTTTTCTCTTGCATGAATTTTGAAAGAGTGACTGTGCAGAGCATGTTGCTTGTAATGCATGTTGCTTGTTTGTAATTGATCCTAGTTGTGCGTTAACGTAATGAGTTTAACTGTGATGCAGCACAAAATTGCCCTATATAGTAACCCACAGTTAGTTGCTTGCTCCTCGGTTGATTTGCCCAACTTTACTCCCCCCATGTATGTATACTAAATACTTGAACACTTTGAATAATAGCTTTAAATTACTACTTTTGAATTGCAGCTCATTAAAATTGGTTGCAATTTACGAGTATTTGAAAGTGTTTCTTACGCCAATTTGAAGAATCCGAAGAATGAGCATAAAAACTCCTGACAGCAGGATGCATGAACGAATGAAATGAAATTGAAATGAAAAAAAATGAAAAATGTAATGAAATGAAAACCGAATGGAGGAAAAAACTGTAGAACCAAATCAATGAATAGAAGAAAGGATTTGTATTTGAACGGTTCGTTTCAAACTGGTTGTTACGAATGAATTGTAGATCTAACTTGAAAACAAACGCAGTCATCTCTGAGGGCGTGAGGACTTAAGGCAAAGAAATAATACCGACGCTTCGCTCTAAGTAAACAAGTTACCCGTTTCACAAATAGACAAGATACCAGTTACACAAGTAGACAAGATACCCGTTTCACAAGTAGACAAGATCTTGTCTACTTGTGGAACGGGTATCTTGTCTACTTGTGGAACGGGTATCTTGTCTACTGTGCAACGCGTATCTTGCCTGCTTGTGTAACAGCAGACAAGATACGCGTTACACAAGCAGACAAGATACGCGTTGCACAGTAGACAAGATACCCGTTCCACAAGTAGACAAGATACCCGTTCCACAAGTAGACAAGATACCAGTTACACAAGTAGACAAGATACCAGTTACACAAGTAGACAAGATACCAGTTACACAAGTAGACAAGATACCCATTACACAAGTAGACAAGATACCCACGTCACAGGATTTGAGACGTCAAAGCATGAGACTTTGGCATAGCTACTGTAAGGGACTAATGTAGCTACGGCACGAGACTTTGGTATAGCTACTGTATGGGACTAATGTACCACCGGTATGAGACTTGGGTCGCAACGGCATGAAACTTGAGGGTATAAAACAGCGTGAAACTTGGATAGCAGCCTTAGAATAATTTATTCAGTTCATTCTTGTACCCCAATTGTATTGTACAATTGTACGTGTAATACGCACCTACTGAGAACGGCACCAAGTGCTTGAGCATCGCCTTGCCGTCTTCGCCCAGGAAGCGCTCTGGTCGGAACTCCTCAGGGTCCCCCCACACCTACAATCAAACAAAAGTATCAGAAATATAAAAGAAATCATTTAAATTTTTTATGAATTTAAACAATTTAAACAATTTTAACAATTTTAACAATTTAAAAAAATAAACCATTAAAAAAATTAAAACAGTTCGAAATATTCAAGCAATTCAAACAATTTTAACATTTTGGATAATGTAAACAATTTAAACGATTTAAAATAATTGAAAAATTTATTTACCATAATTAAGCGATACAGCGGTAGATTGTTTCTGAGGTCTAGTACAATAATATTATTGATACATTTATGTATAGCTACTTGTGGGCCCGAATAAGTTCAGAGTTTGCTAGGGTTCAGGAAGCAATTTCTTAACTGAAGCGAATCTTAATAGTGATATAATTTATAACAAAGTACGCCTAAAAGTATGCAGTAATATTCCAATTTTTTGAAGTTCATTTTAAAGCCTTACGGCAAGAAATGGTGGCTTCTACTTGGTGTAAGAAAATTACTTAAGAGGAGAATTTAAATCTTTTGCTTAACATGCATGTATTCATTAAGATTCTTCTGGAGAGTTCAATTGCCTGATTTTTGATAACACGAAACAGCTCTCAGCACACTGGCGCATCTACTGCATTGTTTTGCCAACTTTTTTGCAAAATTTCATATTAATTACAACGACATTTTTCAACAGGTTCATCTGTGACGCTTTTACAAAGCCAGATTCCAGTTCGTAATTTTTTTCGAAGCCTCAATGAATGACGAAAAGCCTCATAAAGTTTACTTATCCTGCAAGAATCGATTTTACGGACTACCTTTTTTTCAGAACCCCACTGAAAGACGGAAAGAATCATAAAGTTTACTTTTTACTCCGAAATGGCTCCTCAGTTTTTTTTTACCCTGAAATGCTGCCTAAGGGTATCATATTTTACGCTGAAGTACCTTAGTGTTTCATCTTTTACCCTGAATTACCTTAGGGTCATGATGGATGCCGTAGAGGTTGCCGATAACCAGAGTCTGCTTGGGGATGAGATAGTCCCCGAGCTTGGTGTCCTCAGGGGTGGAGTGGGCAGCGAGGGGCGTTATGGTGGAGAACCGCAGCACTTCGTTTATAAACGCCTCCATGTACGGCATGCTGTCTCGGTCGTTCAAGCTGAACAAATAATAACTCATTAGAAAGTTAGCGATATCACGGTCGTTCAAGCTAAACAAATGATAACTCATTAGAAAGTTAGCGATATCACGGTCGTTCAAGCTAAACAAATGATAACTCATTAGAAAGTTAGCGAACTCACGGTCGTTCAAGCTGAACACATAATAACTCATTAGAGGGTAAGCGAACTCACGGTCGTTCAAGCTGACCGAATAATAACTCATTAGAAAGTTAGCGAACTCACGGTCGTTCAAGCTGAATAAATAATAACTCATTAGAAGGCAAGCGAACTCACGGTCGTTCAAGCTGAACGCAAAATAACTCATTAGAAAGCAAGCGAACTCACGGTCGTTCAAGCTGAACGCAAAATAACTCATTAGAAAGCAAGCGAACTCACGGTCGTTCAAGCTGAATGCAAAATAACTCATTAGAAACAAGCGAACTCACGGTCGTTCAAGCTGAACGCAAAATAACTCATTAGAAACAAGCGAACTCACGGTCGTTCGAACTGAACGCAAAATAACTCATTAGAAACAAGCGAACTCACGGTCGTTCAAGCTGAACGCAAAATAACTCATTAGAAACAAGCGAACTCACAGTCGCTTCGGCTGAACGCATAATAACTCACTAGAAATATTCCAATTTTACGAACACGCCTGCTATGCTTATTCAGACTAAGATGCTGAAAACCACTGCAAATGTAAAGTACTCAAATAAACGAAGCGATCAATAATGATGCTTCTTTAGCGAAGGTTTCAGTTCCAGTCGTACTAAAAAATGTCGATGTCATTCTGGCACTACGCATGAACAATTTAAAACAATTTAACAATTTTAAACAATTTAAACAATTTAAACAATTTATTTACCATAGGTGATACAGAGGTAGAATGTTTCTTAAGTCTAGTACAATGGTCAAATTTACGGATAGGTTCCTGTGGGCCCGAACAAGTTCAGCGACTTCTTGGGCATCCTACCATCACGTTATTCTAAGGCGTACAATGAAGTTTAACCTAATTCACTTAACCTAGTTTCGCATTTGACTGATCAATGAGATAATTAATTCGATATTTGATGCTTCATTTTACAATATAGGTCAAATGGACTATATTAAACAGTATATTTGATAAACGATTTAAGAGCAGACTGAAGATCGGCGATATTACCCGTGGAAAATTACATTATTAGGATCAGACATGTATAGGAGGCAAGATTTGACTTGGGGATCTTACACGACTAGTGTTCTGAAAGGATGTGAGACTCACGATTTCTTTTGAATACCTCGTAAGAATTACTTTCACGGATCTCCTCAGGTATTGAGTTCCAAGTTTTAGTTCCAACAAAGAGGATACTGCGTTGCGACCGGGCTTTTGAATAATGAGGAAGCATGAATTTAACCCCCAGGTTAAGGAAGCATGAACCTAAAGGAAATGTGAGAATATTGCAATGGCGAGAGGACAAACATGTACTGATGGGTAAGAAGTACGATGAAATTTTTAAAAGCATGTTTAAAACTATTCATTCAGGTCATAGTAATGTAATGAATAAGGTTAGCAAAGCTCTCGGTTATTAATTCACATGGTACGTGAAGTTCTACTCGCAACATAAAATTGTAATTAATCTTTGCACGAATGAATGCTGTGTCGGAACGTGTGGTCTCATTAAAATGCCTAAGCCAACTCCCTTCTTTTCAGTATGAACACAAGAACAGATTAAAAAATTGGAGAGCAAATTATATAGAAAAATTCATGTTTCACTAGAACCAAAATCATTTACAATTACTAAATCTTCTGATACTTTTGATTCCCTCAGCACGCCGCCGCGATGTTTGAACCACATCATCAATGACAATGTACTTTCATCCTAACATGAACAGCATCCCACACCACTGAACTTTCATGTTTGAACATTCCCGAAAATCATCATCACCAATAATTTTAAAAGCAAGAAGCCTCACCACGGCTTGCGCTCTGTCCCAATGACGGACTCAATTTCAGCGAAAAGTTTATCACATATCTTGGGTCTGGTGACGAAGAAAAGGATGCTCCAGCGCAGCGTGGTGACCGTCGTGTCCAGACCCACGATGAACAGATCACTCAGCAGCCACACCAGTTGCGAGTCTGTGGGGTGCAAAGTGTGTTGTTTCACGAGTTGTATGGTGAGTTAATGAGATATTTGCTGAGTTCTATAATGAGCTATCTGATGAGTTGTTTAACGAGTTGGATGGTGAGTAAATGAGATATTTGGTGAGTTGTTTAATGAGTTTTTTGATGAATATTTTGATGAGTTGTTTGGTATGTTATTTGGTGACTTGTTCAGAGTGGTTGAGTGAATAATTTAATGTGTTATTTGGTGAGTTTTTAATGAGTTGTTTGGTGAATAGTTAGGATGCCTCTCATTTTACCACCACTGCGTTTTGTGAATTTCGTTGCGATGTGCTGGACGAGATACATGAATTTAAAAAGCTATTTTAGTTTTAAAAATCATTTGGGTATCAATCAATGTTAATTCAATGCGCTTAACTCTTCTACGAAAGAGGAATAGGTATACATTTAGTTTTTTCAGATTCGTAGATTTACATCAGAAAATACAGCATTTCCTCACGCATACGAAATTACCTACCATTCCGTAGCAAAATGAGATCCGTGAAATATAAATTGATTAAACTTCTGTGTAATCATAGCTCCTAGAAAAATTTCCTGTGTTCATTTTGTAATCTTCCTCTTGATTACTTTGTTTGAATGTATCAGCATCCTTCAACAAACGATATACAAGAAGCGTTCTGCGAAATCTTCACAGGCCTTAACACACCAATTTAGTGTGAGCGTATAAAATAGCACTAAAAATGGCAAAAAATTTCAGCTACGTTCTGCAATGGAGCAACGCTCAGATAAACATCTGTAAAAAGGCGATAAGCATGTGGTAAATCTAGGATGCAAATTTGACAGACGCACGGCTGATATAAGCACATGATAAACATGGTAAAAACAAGATAATAATTGTACGTGCGTACTATGAACATTTTGCAATCAGTAGATAACCACATTATTAGCTCACATATAATGAACTTTGGACTAGATTAAATAAGTTAGCTGAAGCACAAACAAATAGATTGATACCTGTGAAATTTTCGATTGGTTGCCCGAGTTTTTTCAGCTTTCTTTGCTCCTCCAAGAAGGCAAAAATGAGGTCGTGCCCACGCGTTGGGTCGTCTAGTTTTTCGTTGTGCTTCTTGATGAGCTTGTAGAAGTACCTGATGCGGTGGATCATGCTGAACAGCACCTTGAACGCCTTCGGCCGGAGGAACGTGCCAAAGAATCTGAAAATGATTTGGGTTTACTTCGGAAGAAATGTCTAGAGTTTCCTCTGTTAGAAAGGTCTATGGTTTACTTTGTAAGAAATGTTTAAAACATAATTGGGTTTACTTTGTTAGAACTGTCTAAAACTAATTTGGTTTACTTTGTTAGAAATTTCTAAAAATCATTTGGGTTTACATTGTTTGAAAGCCTAAAATTAACTTTGGTTTACTTTGTTAGAAATGTCTAACATCCCACACATCACACAGCCAACACAGCACACACCCCATACATACAACACAACCAACACACTGCCAACACACATCACACAGCCAACACACAACACGCACTGTAACAGCGGGGTGAAGTTGAGGAAGCCCCCTTGCTCCACCAAGTTGAGGTTCTGCTCCAGGGAGTCGATGATCCAATGCAGGGTCGGGTCCCCCATTTCGAACTGCTCCCCCACCAGCATGTGCCACACGATGTTCAGCACGGCGGTCGAGATGTCGTGATGGGGGTCGTATGGCTTGTTTACCTTCGTCTGTGCGCAAAGAAATGGGGGTCGTGTGGATTGTTTACCTTCGTCTGTGCACAAAGAAATGGGGGTCGTAAGGCTTGTTTACCTTCGTCTTTGCACACAAAAATATTGGTTTAAAGAGTTGGGTATTTTTTACCTGGCGAGATATGTGTGTGCTAAAAAAAAAAGATTTATTGTTAAAAGAGTTGGACGTTTTTTTACCCGACGTTTTTTGTCGTGTACAGAAGGAAATGATTTATGGTTGAAAAAGTTGGATGTTTTTTACCTGATGGATGTCTGTTGTACAAATTAATTATTTGTTGTTAAAAGAGTTTGGCGTTTTTTTATCTAATGTGTTTGTCTGTGCACAAAGAAATGGGGCTCGTAAAGCTTATTCAAATACCTTGGTTTGTGCGCAAAGGAATGATTTATGGTTAAAAGAGTTGAATGGTTTTTACCTGACTTGTTTTGGTTGAGCACAAATAAAATAATCTTCGTTGAAAGAGGGGCATATATTTTTTGTAGGATGCGCCGATTAGTTAGAGGATATGATTTAAGATTGAGCTCTCAATTTGTCATGAATCCCGTCATTGATTTTAGGTCTCTAGCTGCAGCCTAATGCCTTTCAGCCACCAAATTACTGCGAAAACTGCATAATATTCTTGTATTTGTAATTGCTCAACTTTTACACTCCTATATGCACATGAACCAGAATGCTGAAGTGAGCGCTGGGAACGTTTAGTCAAAATTTGATGGAATTAAACTTCTATGATGAACAAGAGGGATTAAACTTTCAAGAAGCTTCCAGCCAAAAATCTGGAATTAGAAGCTGAAATACGAGCTCAATTTAATGCATTATATGCTGAGATAATAACAAACAAATACCAAAAGAAAAAAGTTACTGGCAAGATATTTACATACAAATACTAAAATAATAGAATTCAGTACCAAGAGAATAACAAATATATACTAAAAGAATAGAAGTTCATCCTTAGAAAATAGCACACAAATACCAAAAGAACTGAAGTTAATCCCGAGAGAACAGCAAACAAGTACCAAAAGAACTGAAGTTAATCCCGAGAGAACAGCAAACAAACACCAAAAGAACAAAAGTTAATTAACAGAACTTAATTAGAGAACAGAAATAGCAGCCGAGTGAAAGAGGAACGCACATGCAGAGTGTCAACGAGCGTCTGCACTTCCAGGTTGACGTAGTTCTCGATGCTGGTTTTGGCGACGCCGAAGTCCCGCAGCACCTGCACGGTGATGCGACGCGCGTCCTTCCACGTCTGATTTTCGGCCATCGCGATGCCTGGGGAGAGACAGGCACACAGTTCCAGGGCTGACAGACTGGCCGGTTTTCCAAGAAAATTCGTTCGTTAAAAAAAAATAAGTTGCTCATGAAATGCTTGCAAGTAATTGGGGCCTGATAAATTGGCTGTTTTTTCAGGAAAAAATCGTTCATTTCAGAAAAAGTTGGCTCATGAAATGCATGCAAGTAATTGGATTTTAAATATTTTTTTAAGTAATGGTTCTGAATTTATAGACGAACCATAAGAAGTAGACAGGAATAAAATGAGAGGAATAAAATAAAAGAACATTTTCTTGGATATTTAACTGCATGTAGACACGAGAACTCAAAGGTTATATACATTGCAAATACTACAGAAGAATGCCTCGGAAGAGAATGTTCTCTTACATTCTTCCAAGAGCTTTGATAGTCAAAGTTTTCAATTTGGCCTATTTATAATAGACTTTGGTCGAATTTAAGCCAAAGGTAATCATTATGACAACACTACAAGAATAATACCTCATTTTTTAACATGGAAAAAGCTCAGACATTTTAAGCATTTTTCAACAGCCATAACTTTAGGTTAAAAGATATACTCGGATGGACCTCAGCAGTTGTCGATGAAGTCAAAGCGAGATATTGAAACACCACAAATGAGTATGAGCACTTCTGCCGATGGTGATGAAGTCAAAGCATAAGAAAGACAGATATGAATAGAAATATAACTAGTCAAAGCGTAAGAAAAACAGATATAAATAGAATTAAAAATAGTCAAAACATAGCACGACAAATAAGCATGAACACCTCTGCCATTGGTGATGAAGTAAATGACGGTGCTGTGGTGGCGGTGGTTGAACATGTCGCCCTGCCTGACGAAGGCCTGATGCAGCCACTCCTGCGAGTTGAGGAGCACCACGCGCTGCGTCCCCAGCTGCAGGCTCGACAGCGGCCCGTACTGCTGGGACACTCTGCGGGTGTAGCGTGCGCTGCTTAGTTGGCTGTGGAGTTAGAGTGCTACTTGTGCTGTGGAGTTAGAGTGCTACTTGTGCTGTGGAGTTAGAGTGCTACTTGTGCTGTGGAGTTAGAGTGCTACTTGTGCTGTGGAGTTAGAGTGCTACTTGTGCTGTGGAGTTAGAGTGCTACTTGTGCAGTGCAGTGGACTGCTACATAAGAAGTTAAACAAACGACTAAGTCAGCAGTAAAATAGACAACTGCATTAGTATTAAATTAGGCTACTACAATAGCAATAAAGGAGGCCATTACTAATTCGGGAGGCTACAAATAAGCAGTAAAATAACCTACTACTTGTAGACGCCTACATTAGGAACTACGGAGACGCCTACAAGAGCAGGAATGTGGACCATTAAGATGAACATCCTTAGTTAATAATTACACATTGGCATCGTAATACTAATGTTAAATGTCAAAAAAAAATGATTGACAGAAAACTGAACAAACACAAACGGTGTCATAGCTTTAACAAATCATGGCTAATTGCTGATAAAATTCGAATTTAACTGGAAAACTTGACGACAGAGCAAGTAGAAGTAGGGAAGTGTCAGTTCATTATCGCACTGTAGGGTTCGAATTAAACTTGGAAGCGATGATTAAAATAAAAAATATTCATACTGTTATCATTTTACAATAATAATCGAGTCAAACCCTTCTTTTATTAGTGTGATAACTGTTCTTTTAGTTTATGTCTCTGTTTATTAGTCTGTAAGCAGCCTTTTCATTCATTTTTTCATTTATTAATCAGGTACCTGCCATTGTATTTCCATTATCATTTATGATTCAAATAATAGCTCTTTCATGTATTAAAAATATTTCCTAAATAAAAATTAATAAATAAATCTAAAAATAAAATGCCAAAAACATCATTACGGTTGACAGCATTTCGAAGACTCTCATGAGCAGTTTCAGTTACCTCAAGAAATATTCCGTAGAGTTTTCATAGAGGAGATCGAAGAGGTTCCCAACCAGAGGTAGGCCCACGGGCCCAGGAGGGAGGCCTTTCCGGGGGGGTTGGTAGACCAGCATCACCACCAGGAAGGTCACCACCACACTCAGTGTGATGGTTAAAGCAGAAACTTCATAATGAGCTAAAAGACTCAAACTAAACTGCGATCGGACGCCGTACACCAATGCCGTCACCAACAGCACTATCACTATCCATTTCTTGATTATGTGTAGCATGGTTTCAAATCACTTATGTAACTTAGTGACACGAATCGCTCTACAGTCTTAGCTTTTATATATTCAAAGAAAAAAAGTTATAAACTCGTGTCGTTTGCTCCACGAAAGCATGGCTTAACTGCGGCTACATGTTAGGTTCCCTCGCTATAATGAACTCATGACTTGTTGAAGTATAATTCCTCCCTGAGAGAAAGTGGTACAATTTTAGTTTGAAAAATACACTAGGAGAGTGAAAATTTTTATTCACAATTAGATAAAAGATGCAACTCTTTTCGCTCACACACGCGTACTCTTGGGCACTTGGATGAATAATAAGGAACAGTATATAATTTCCACAATAGCAAATCATTCAATCCACACACGCAGTCACAGGGATGTCAAATGTGCTCACCAAATTTGAATCCAATCATCCTTTTTCCCGCAAAAATAGTCTATCACGAATATACTTCGGTAAACCTAAATAAGAAACATGATTCAAGATTCGCTCTGAAGATTCCAAATTTTCTGCTTTCAGGACTATAAGTGGTGCACATTTTTTGAACGTGTGTGTGCAGGGTGAATGTTGAGGACACAACGAGAGCTCGTTGGTGAATGTTGAGTTCTTGGCCAGCAAATGATGGTGTCCTGAATGGTGCATGATATGGCCTTACGTACGAAATGTTGAATCTTGAATTGCAAATATTTGATTCCAACATGGAAACGGCAACTGATGAGATCGTCAATGGTCACTTTTGAAATCTCAGGGTCCTGAATGACAAATATCAGGGTTCTAAATGACAAATGTCAGGGTTCAGAATGACAAATCTCAGGGTCCTGAATGACAAATCTCAGGGTCCTGAATGACAAATATCAGCTTCCTAAATGACAAATGACAGGGTTCTGAAAAGAAAATTTGTGAGTGATAAATGTGGGGGCTCTAGCTGAATCCAATTGAGTCACGAATAAAAACTGCTCAGTTCAGATTGGTAAATCTGAGACTTGAATAACATCCCGTTGTGAAGGGAAACATTGCGGTCCGGCACGGCTGATGATGACCAATTATCTTACTATATCTTATTATATCATGTATCTTATTATTTGAAACAGTATTATCAAATGATATTATCACGATATCTTATTTTATTAAATATCATTCTATCAAAAGCGTAAAGGCACGAAGAACGCGGCGAAATTTCTAAGTATTTCAATCGAAAGTTCTACGACACCGAAAAATACAGAATAAAATAAGTAACCGGGCGGCATGAAATCCAATGGAGAATTCTAGACCATATCTCGTCAATGTTGAAGACCTGGCCATAAATAGACAGACGGAGCTCAGACCGTGAGATGCACTCTGCCGGCATTGATGACAACTATTGACCTTTGTCTAAATGCTGACGCTCGTTGATGAAACGATGTTCTATTTCATCAAAATGAGATCCATATCATTCAATCATTTTCGTTGATGTGCGTTCTCAAAATTTAAAAATATCCTATGAATTAATTCTTTGAAGGAAACTGTTTATAAATAAAAAATTGAAAACGTGACAATTACTTAAAAAAATGATGAGATAGCATCAGCAAATGACTCAACAAAATAGCGTATGTGTACGTCTGTGTGAAAATAGATCCATTCAAACAGGGAATTAACCAAAAAATATTGCAAGAAAGAAATTGTTGATACTCGTATTAAGCTAACAGATGCTCAAAATTCATTTAAAAAAATTCAGACTTGAGAATTTTAACCAAGAAAAAAACAGCAAATTGGGTAGTCATTTCAGCAGAGAAAAATTAAAAGTAAAACATTTTATTTCCAATGAAGATGGTACAAAAAGATGGTACAACATTAGTTTTTAAATTACCCTAAAGTAAAAACACTTATATGTCATACACACATGAGTATTGCAATACCCATGTCACTAGCCGAAAACAAGTGATTGAGGGCAATGTATTCCAAATGTTGCTTAATCTAGATTTGATGAAATATGTCACTACAATTATAAGAGACAACACAATTTCATTAACGATGCATTTCCTTTTTGAGCTGAAAACACTTTTGACAGTTTGACAGGTAAATCCTAACATTCCGTCGTATCACACATTTTGAAGGAATCCTAATATTCCCCCTATAACAGCAGCACAGCCATTGTGTTGGAGTGGAACGTCAGAAACTGCAGCCGTTGGTCGAGAAGTGAGGCACCCACAACGTGAACAGCCAATGGAAGACATGAGACTGCATCGCGGGTGCCCGCTACCATGCCGACCGACCTTGCAACAGATAGACGCAGGGTGCAGTGACCGTGAGATATAGGCTGCAGATGCTAATTATTCTTTGCCTTATCGAAATGCAGGCTGTTAATGAAACAACAAAGATAAGATTTCTATTTTTGTCTGCTTCACACTTCTAACTGACGAAGCTTATACTGCTGTTAAAGTGCTGGTTGTATTATTCTAACTCAAACATTTACTGCTGTTAAAAAGTTACATATATCAGCCAAAAATGTTGCAGCGTTAGAATTGTGTTTTTGCATGTAATAGTTGTTTTTTTTGTCTTCGTAGTACAAAGGTTACTCCTGTTAGTTGAAGGAATTTAAATGGTACTGGTAAATTACTCACGGTTTACTATAAACGATTCACTCCCTTCTAGCAGTGATGCTCGTAATAGGACACATTGCTAGAGTTTGATTCTATGTTAAGAGGATAAAGTGCTTTTCCCTCATTATGAGCATAGAAACGATGGCTTTACATATTGTAGTCTGTATTTGAGAACTAGACCCACCCTTGATTAAAGCGGTTTTTTATATCACAGGCGCCGTTTTAATATCTCATAGACTCTTTCATCAGGGAGATTTTTCATCCTTTTTTGTTCGGAGAAAATTGACACTTGCAATGTGAGGTCTATAAATTATACACACCTTAGCATTCAATATTCATTTAGAGGCTATGTAAATTTTTATGAGAAACTGCTAAAGAAAAAATTCAACAGAAGAGAAGAAACGGTTACAGAACACTGACAAAATTGAATTTTAACAATTGTCTAAAAAAGCCTTGTTTTTCCACCACCGGAGGTATTTCTTGTTCTGAGCAAATGAGCAGGTGATCATGATAGTTTTACTATGTTTCACGACATTCTTATAATTTAAGTACAGAAAGCACTCACTTCGGAGTCCAGAGGCTTACGATGCATTCGTCTGGTTCCTGTATTTAGAACAAATGAAAATTCTACCGATGAAAATGCTTCAACTAATAAACGAAGCCTGTCGCAATCCGGACTTCAGTTGGGGCGCAGGATTTTCTTAACATTTCTGAGTCAAAAGAATTCATATCCGCTTTTAGCTGCTGCCGACCTTGGTGCGTAAGATCAAACAAGGATGCGATAACATGTGCGTATAAAGAGCGGGAATTATACATGGGTGAGAGACCAAAGAATTCCAATCGTTCCTCAAACGAATGCATTATCCTTCTGAGAACTCTTTGATCAACATTTCAACTTCCTTTGGAATTTATTATTCAACTTTAGATTTATTTACGTCCATGATTTTGTGCTTGTGATGTTTGAGGAAGAAGCAAAGATGCAGTGTGCTGCCTTTGATGCCGCAAGGTCTCCTACCCTCAAAGACGTCATTGATAAAACCTCCTGCATTGTGGCTGCCACACGTCGTTGCTACGCTGCATCTCCTCACCGTCTCCTCACGCTCTCTTGCAGCACTCGAATTCCATCCCAGGAAAATGAAGTGGAATAATTGGTTTCCAAGAACCTAAGAAACTAAACTAAATGATGAACTTCGGTGTTGCCAACTTTTTTGAAGGACCAGAATTCACAACGTTTTTAAATTTGGACGGATTTATCTAAACGACCTTGTGTTTTTAGAACACAAGTTAGCCTGACTGCTAATCACTGTAAAACTATTGAAAGCTCTATTCTGCGTGTGGCGTGAAAAAGAATTATCATTTCAGCGTGGCAGCAAATGGTGAAGAGAAATTCAGCAGTGCTTTCAAATTTTTTCATTTTTTCATTTAGGTTTGCAATAAAATCTCTCAATTTTCCCAAGGATACAAAAAGGGAGAGTAAAATATAAAAATAAATTGTACTGAAGAATATGAGCTCACCAACTGACACAGGGAAAAAACAGAGTATAAAATGGTACGTTTTACCGTTTTGAATATTTAAAAATAAAAAAACAGATGTATACTTTAAGAAATGTGATGTTTGAGATAATATATTTTACTAGCCATAAAAATTTCATCTCACAATCGAACACAGTATCACGTCTGATGTGGTAAATAAAAATAAATACTTTGAAACTTACACGCGTTTCATTTCAGTAGTTTTCAAAGGCACGAATGGTAAAATTAATGCTTCAATAATGATTGCCGGTAAGGGTTATCATTGCAATGGTTCAGGCATGTGCACATTCGTTAGACAACACGTACACACATTTGCACGCACACAGACACGGTCGCCTACTTACACATGCACTTGCAAGAACGAGTGCACACATACGCACCCCACGCATATAAACACTAATGTACATGTGTTTTAAGTACATTCACACGAACATTCTGGCTTATGTGTAAGAACACGCGCTCATTGCCACACCTGAAAAGCAAAATTCACACTATACTAGTGTGTTAAGAATAATGTCCTAGTGTATTAAGAACAAAGTACTTATTTGTACTAGTATATTAATAACAATGTACTAGTATGTGAAGGACAATGTACTATTTATCAAAAACAATGTATTAGTATACTAAATACAATGTACTGGTATATTAATAACAATGTACTAGTATATTAAGAACAATATACTCGTATATTAAGAAAAAATTACTACTTCTGTACATTTAGGACACTACGCTCGAATACGCTGTGTAATTGTCCTGGTATAATTAGCACAATGGTACCAGTATGTTTAGCACAATGTGCTAATATATTTATAGCATTGTACTAGTATATCCAGCGAACATAAAGCACATCTACAAAGATACACAGAAGAGGATCTTCAGTTGAATTATTTTAGTTATTTACTCACAAATAAAACTATTCAACTGAACGACACACGAGATGAGTAAAGGTAAAGGAGAATACTAGCAATGACTATGCATTATATTACTACACGACACAACCTCTATCAGGAACTTTAGCTAATACGCTAAAAAAATGTTTGGCAATTTTCAACGTAAACTACTGAAGAGTAAATATTTTAAATGTAACCTAGAAGAATATTTACAGACGAATGCGTACAATAGTTACTTAGTATGCATCATAGAATAGTTTTGGTGTGTTAAATAGGAACATCCACGTGACATCGTCACAGAAGATGATATCGTGTAAATAAAAGATCAACAATACCTGAAAACACACGCAAGAGAGACTGTATTTCATTGTAAAATCAGCGGAGGTTTCATTCAAATTATTAGGTGCATAATAATAATTTTTTGGGAGACTCTATATCACTGTAGAATTAGCGGAGATTTTATTCAATTCATAAATTTGCAAAATAAACTATTATTTCTTCAAGAGATGATGAAAAATATTAGTTCTTCAAAATTTGTCATTTCTTCATTTGAAGCTGGAAAAATATGTACTTGTGTACTTCTTGCTCATAAGGTGACTCAAACGTTGAAGATATTGACTGAAATTTCGGGAATTATTTTATAATCATTTGGCTGTGACACAACCACAGGACAGTGATTGAGGGGAAGTTATATCATAGAAGTACACATGCTTCATGATCGTACAAAAATCTGTCTGGCCACTCAATTTTTATTCAGTTTATGATAGCGAAGTGAGAGACTTATGAACTTCTACTTAAAGGCAGCTCTGGGACTTACTCGACCTAAGCATTTTCTAATCTTAGAAGTTCTCGAAACTAACCAAAATATAATTAACTTTCAATATCATACAAAAATTTGTCTGGTCTCTTACATTTTAATTTGACCTATGATGACTAAGTGAAAGACTCGTGAACTTTTACTTGAAGACAGCTCTGGGACTTACTCGAATGAAGTTTTTTCAAATCTTAGATGTTTTCGCAACTAACGAAACTATAACTTTCAATATTATACAAAATCTGTCCTGCATCTTCGTTTCAATAACGAACTAAAAGACATATGCTAAGATTAAGAAGCACGGTTTTGAAAGGGGACGTGAATTAAACAAATATCACACCTCCACATATGTTCCCTATATGTATTCTTGCAGAATGCACAGATATTGAAGAATTTCAAAATCAATAATCCACTCAAAAAAGATTAGCTCTTATTTTTCAGTGATACGGCAGTGTCCCTCTTTCCAGCTTATCGCTACTTGAAATTTACCGAGTATACAAGTTGCTTTTCGTTTGATTTAAGAAAACTTCATTTAACAAAAAAAAACAGAAAACTTCGTCCACACATGAGGAGAACAACAAAGCAACAAGAGGCGAAATAAGTGATCCAACATGAATTCGTACGTGTTTTAAAGATTTGTGTCATCAGCTTTTCGGGCGAGAGAAACATTTCCATTTTACAATTCAAACTGTTTTTGTGTGTTGGAATTAATCAATGATATTCTGACAACCCAGCGATAGTGGCGCTTCATTTTGAAAGCCACAGGAGGAGCTAAAGACACCAATCCCAAAACACGAAACTTTGTACAGAGAATAAGAGCATAAAATTGGTTTACTGTACATGAGCTAATACATTCGCTAAGCCTTTTCAGGCTCTCTATTTCTCCGATTGGAATCTCGAAACTGAAGTTCGATTTTGAAGGGTTTGGGATGCAGGAAGAGCCCGTGCACGTAGTCCATGGAAGGCAGAGGATCGCAGCCTGGCAGCACTTCGAATGTTTGCAAAATTGTAGCGAGGAACAGGAAGATTTCGGCGCGCGCCAACGACTCACCCAGGCAGCTGCGACGACCTGTGGGCGTATTTTTTACGATGTTAGAACTTTTTAACGATACGGTAGTTTTTCCGATAATTTTTTCCCCAATATGGTAAACTGTTATACGATACCACACACTTTTCTTACGATACTGCAAACTATTTTCCACGATACCGCACAAACTTGTTTTACACTATAATAAAGTTTTTGACATGCCGCAAATTTTATCACAGTGTTTTTAAATTTTTCATGATATTGGAGCATTTTCAGGATGTGGTAAACTTTTTTAACATATGCCAAACATTTTTCACTGTCCAGCAAACTTTCTTCACAATATGGGAAACTGTTCTCCCATATGTATGATTTTTTCACGATATTGAGGTTTTACGTGAAATAAAAACATTTTTTCGCCGAAGATGAAGCTTCTATGTCATAGAATTTTGTTTACGGTTTGGAAATAATGCTTCCATAGCATGAAAAGACTTTTTCATGATACGGAGGGAATTTACATGCAATGTGGAACGAGTTTTTACGGTATAGATGTTTTTTTTACGAATGGAAAGAAGTTGCAACGAAAAGTACGGATTTTTTCACCATTTCTGAAAACTTTCAGTCACTAATGGAATCAATATTTAAAAATGGGAAGACATTTTTCATCACGATTTGAAAGCTTTTCTCAGGAATGGGAAATTTTTTTCAGGTGACGAAGATTTTTAACGATGTAAAAAATCGTAACGATTTGTAAGAATGTGTGGCTCGATAAAAGAATTTTCCACGAAACACGCGCGAAAGTATTGCCAGTAATAGAAAAGCCTAATCGTTTCTTAAAAACTGTTTTGGCGACATGGCGAAATGGGGAAATTTTTAATGATATGGAAACATTTTTTCACAATCTGACAATATTTTCTGATGACATAGACACGTTTTTAGACATGAAAACTTTCTCACGACTTTTAGGTATTCCTTAAAATTTTGAAATATTGTTACCGACGAAAAAAAATTTCAAGTCTCAAAAATTTTTGATAAATCTGGAAATAATTTTTCACAACATGGAAAGATTCTTTTTAATCCAACAACAAAGGAAAGGTTTGAAAACAACTTGCACTGCATTCACTTATAGAAAAACTAGTCCATTCCTCTTTATTTGAAATAAGAAAGAAGACGAAATAATAGAAAGGCCGTAAGAAATAAAAAAGTTCAATCTCTTGAGAGTTGGTGAGGCCGAGTGCACACGGCCCGTCAAAAATGTATAATAATGTTCGACAAATCACATGACACACGTTCTTATTTCCCAAGAATTCACGCGATATTCATTCCTACTCGAATCTGATGGATTAATACACTGGCAATTGTGGAGTTGATGAAGCTTGTATCACAGATACGCTCATCACACACTGCAGGCTGGCTTCGGACAGACAGACAGACACCCCTCTTATTATAGTGTAGATTTTAACTTTAGTCCACACCTCGAGTATCACATATAACAAATAATACAGTCAATTTCCTTTCCTGTCTCGCACTCTGCTTTCCCATCAGAACGCATACATTTTTTCATTTAAACCAAAGATTTCTATTGAATCTTTAGTAGTATCAGTTATAAAGCTAAACAATTTTAGCTTTAAACGATGAAACCAAACAATTTCAGCCAAAACACCAAACAGCTTTGACCATAAAATGATAAAACCAGATAATATCATGCATAAAACTCGCCAGACGTCCCAGAAAATGGCGATTTAACAACGTCCACTTTTTCTATACCTCATGAAGTAGTGACAACAAATATTCTATTTATAAACTCCTGTTTTATCGCCTTTAAAAAAGATACGAGAAAGGTACAGAGTTTTCATCTCCCTTCAATTGTAAAACTCTATTACACGTTTCACGTGTTGTTTTAACTCCTAAATCAACTTCAAGTAGTGAATGTGGTTGAACAACTATTCTATTAACACGTTAATCACTATGTGAGCCACCGGAGGTACACGGAGGCAATTTTAACAATGCTACTGACCGACCAGTAGTCATGACCTTAATTTTCATCAATACTATATCAAAGCTAAATGAAGGCACGATCTAGCTAATGTTACCCCTCTTCAAAATTGCTTACTAAATTTGACCGTAAATTTCAGTTGAATATTGAACTTCAGTTTAGCCCATGGTAGTTAACGTGTTAATAACAATCCTGCATTTTCGTCTTACCGATTGAGAAAGGTACGAAGTTTTCATCTCGCTTCACGTGTCCATCCGCAGTGAGGAATCGCTCAGGTCGGAATTCCTCCGGCTGCTCCCATACCTGAGGTTGTGTTATTGCAAATGTACCGATTTTTTTACATTAATATTTTATACGTCCCACTTGTGACTTTTACATTTATTTTATCCTACATATGCATTAGTGTTATATGTACTGTGTCTTTTTATATTTAACTCATTCCACACTTGCAGTCGTATTATTGCTTACGTACTGCGTCTGTTGATGTTTATTTTAGTCCACACCTGCAGCTGTGTTGCGTTATTCTACGCTGCTAGCTTATTTATTAATTGCATACTTATAGGTGTGTTATTTTATGTTCATTGAAAGTTTATGATGGGGTTGTTTCAGGATTATTTCATCTACAGGCCACAGATATTTTTTATTTTTCGGGTGCTTATTCCAAATCTGAAGATCGTTTATTTTACACTGATTATTATCAAAACATTTACAACTATGCGTCTAATGTGAAATACATGAGATTTTCTAACTTCACTTCAATTGTATCGTAGTCGTTTCGACATATTCTAGCGGAAATGGGTTCACAAATAAAAGACATCCATCGCAAGCCACGCAACACAGACCGTTATACACAGCACGATGAAACAATCGCAATTCAATGAAATGTTGAATGAACCCATACAATAGACACAAGGGTCATGACAAAATAATTACAATTTGATGAAAGCGTAGAATCAAGACAAAATAATCACAATTCGATGAGAATGTAGAATCAGTGTAAAATAATCCCAATTTGATGAAACTGTAGAATCAAGACAAAAAGTCACAATGTGATGATGGTTTGGAATCAAGAAAAAATAATCACAATTTGATGAAAATGTAGAGTCAAGGTAAAATAATCGCAATTTGATGAAAAGTTAAAACCAGGCAAATAGTATCTCAAAGGTCACGACAAAATGATCACGATTCAATGAAGTCACGCAACAGAAACTCAGTAATCTCACATCAGGATCATGAAGTGCACCGTGCAGGTTAGTGATGATCATGGTACCGGCGGGCACATGGTACGGTCCGAGGGTGGTATCGTGAGCAGGGGCGTGGGAGATGACAGGTACCACAGCAGCGTACCGCAGCGTCTCGCTGATGAACGCCTCCATGTACGGCATGTGGTCCCGGTCACTCAGACTGAAATGTGACGTTGTGTTTCTTGAGTTAAAGTTCAATAAGGAAAGTGGAAAACCTCTAAGTTGAGGTTCTAGTAAATAATTTTACAGCAAAAAAGGTGGGACGTAGTATTTCATCATTTTCGTTGTATTGAAGTAAACGAAACGACTTCAGGTCTCAAGGCAACAATAACAACCGAAAAATTTACCAGGGCCTGCGTTCATCAACCTCATTCTATGCAACCCCATTCTCTCCAGATCTTTACCAATGGGCTACAACTCCAACTCCAGGTCAAAAAGCAACGATAACAATCGAAAAAGCTACCAGGGTCTACGTTCACCAACCCCACTCTAAGAACCTCGTTTTATGCAACCCCATTCTCTCCAGATCTTTACCAAGAGGGAATAACTCCAGGTCTGAAAGCAACGATAACGTACAAAAAATTTACCATGGCCTGCGTTCGCGGCCCACCACCTCCATGATCTCAGCAGAGAGCCTGCCGGCGACGGGAGGATGCTTCACGATGAACAGAAAAGCCCAGCGCATGGCAGAGACGCTCGTGTCCAGACCCGCCACGAAGAGATCACTGAGCAGCCACCGCAACTGCGAATCTGGGCAGGGATCACGTGATATGTTTCTTTTTTGCCTAAAATCTGGGCGGGGATCACGAGATTTCTCTTTTTCTGACTTAAATCTGCCTAAAATTTGGATAGGGATCACCAGATCTTTTTTTTTCTGCCTAAAAGCTGGGAAGGGATTAGCAGATGTGTCTTTTTCTGCCTAAAATGTGCCTAAAATCAGGGCAGAAGTCACCAGATTTATCTTTTTCTGTCCAAACTCTGCCTCAATATGGGCAGGGATCATCAGATTTGTCTTTTTCTGCTTAAAATCTGGGTGGGGATCACCACACTTGTCTTTTTCTTCCTAAAAAACTCAAGTCTGGAAATTTGTTCGAGCAAAATTGGCTTTAAATAGAGGGCTGAGCACCTAGCAACCATACAAGGTTGCTAAATGCTAGGCTTGTAAAAAGAGGAAATTTTGAGAATTTTGTATGTAAAAAAGGTCAAATGGTTACCCTGAGTTTGGAATGCTCATCAATGGGAAAATAACTATACAAATTTAAATCAGCTTAGAGATGCTTCATCATGAAAATAACAATTTCAATCAAGTTAGAGCGAAGAAATTAATAAATTTCACAAATTACAGAAACATAAAATTGAGATGCTCCAAAACTTAGTTGAAACAGTAAGACATTCAACATCTTATGAATAAATTGAAGAATTTAAACGTTCAGATTGCTTAATATTCGAGTGAGAAGATCACCAAGCCTTGCATCAGTGCGCACCACGAACGTTAATGATTCAGATAAAGTTCACTATTCGTGTTGATCAACTCAATGCACTTTGGACCGATATGTAACAAACTCCTTCTAGAGAGAGCGACTCTGTACTCCAATCGAAATAAAGTGCGAGTGGTTGAATTAAGGCGAGAGTCATGCCTAAACGATATTGGACTAGTACTCAAACACCATTCGTTGGTCTGGCACAGGAAATTTTTCTTAAATACAGGGAATGCTCGCGATGTTAACACCATATGAGGGCTTGTGTAAACTACTTCCATCACACATGTACAAGTATGAACCACTTCTATCATAAATTAAGAGCGTGTATGAACCACTACCATCATAAATTTAGAGCTTGTAGGGACCACTTTCATCATACGTTAAAAGTTTGTATCAATCACTTTCATCACATGTAAGTTCCAAATCAGATACTGGAATAAGAGGATTCTTTGTAGTGTCACATGAAGCGCGATAACTTGTGTCGCCAGATATTTTCAAGAGATCCAGGAGAAACAAATAAATGAAATAATTGAAAAGATATAAGTTAGGAGTCAAATCAGCTCAGAGGAATATTTGGGAAAAGTTGCGTCACATCGTACATTTGGGTATTAGAACATGAAGTTTAAGACACTGGAAGTCATTTTCTCGAAAACCGAGTATCAAATAACCTTTGTGCTTTTGATGAACACGTTTAACCTATTACTGTAGCTAAAAAGCAGCTCCGAGATTATTAATAAATATTCGTTAGACTGTTGGCAGAGAACTGCGTAGTTAAATCGTACAAATGTGTTCAAGCACTTCGTTGAGATTGATAACCTTCAAGATTGATTACCTTCAAACTTTTTTGCTTCAAACTTGTGAATTTCTATTTTACTAATTTCACAATCAGCCAAACTTAGTGCACAAGGTCACGTTTATTACAGTCAACACGTACCAGCTAAGAAACCTCTGAAATTTATGAATTCTAATTTTACGGACGGTTATTTCTATTTTATTTCTACTCTGTTGCATGTGCGTGATTGATGTTAGGTAGCACGAAACTTGGTTGTCAGGCCGCTAATGATCCACATAACTCGTTCCTGTTGCGGTAATTTACTCTACTCCATACCGGTAAAATTTCTCTCATGACCTGTTTCTGTTGCCGTAATTTATTCTACTTATACAGGTAAAAATTCCCTCATGACTCGTTCCTGTTGCGGTAATTTACTGTATTTCATACCGGTAAAAATTCCCTCAGGTTGGTTCGCCCTCCTGAGCTTCTCCTGCTCTTGCAGGAAGGTGTACACGAGGTCCAAACTTTTGGTCGGGTCGTGCAGCTGCTTGCGGTGCTGCCGGATGATTTTGTTGAAGTAAAGCATGCGGTATATCAGGCTGAAGAGCACTTGGAACGCCCGCGGTCGCAGGAACGTGCCGATGAACCTGCCATGAATTGAAAAATTAGTTGACCAAAGAGGTGTAGAGTTGGTTAAGTTCATCACCAGAAATTTAATGTTCTTTCACGGTGATTAATTGAATGCGTTCATCATCAATAATTAAAGCTACTTTCACCGTGAAGAATCGAATGCGTTTATCATCAGAAAATTGGGTTACTTTTACCGTGAAGAATTGATTGCGGTTATTGGTCTACTAAGAAGTTTATTTATCATGCGCGAAGACAACGTCTGCTGGTGAAAAGTTGAGTATTTCTTCAGAGAAAATTTTGGCGAGAGATTCGTACACGGGATGGACAACAAATATTTTTGGGAGAAATCAAGTCAGTTCTTGAATTAGAAAAGCTATTTTTTTCCTCTGCTATAGTAAATAATTGCTGAGTATCAACAATAGGCTATTGGATAACGAAAAATTAGCTGCTCTAACCCAGTAACTGAATTTATTTTGCCTGGTAAATTTTAAAAACCAATGGTCGCTCACCGCAATATTATTGCAACGAGAAAAGCTAGTTTGTCGGACCAGGTGAGTGAGAATGTTAACTTAAGAACTTTGGACTTCAGTACAGGCAACAACATCGGGTTTTGCTGGCAGAATTGAACGCTATACCAGTACGGAAACCTTCAACATATATTAATTCCATTTCCAAGATATCTCGACTAAATACCGAAAAAATATCTCTACTATCTTTCTTCTGGCGGCGAGTACCAAGTTGGAATAGAGTCACATGTATGCATGCGCAATGTGCAAAGGACATGCTCGTATATCCTCATGGTTTACAAAGTCTTCTGGCATTCATGCAACGATTACCAAGTCTTCTGACAGTCATATCAAGATAACAAATACTTGTGGCAGTTATGCAGAGATTCCAACGGCTTCTGGCAGTCAAATGGAAATTCCAACGTCTTAGTCATCCAAAAATTGCAACGTCTTCTGTTAGTCATACAGAGATTAAAACGTCTTCTGGCACCCATGCGAGATTGCAACGTCTTTTGGCTACCAAACCAAGATTACACCGCTTTCTGGAAATCATACCATGATTACAACGTCTCCTGGCAGTCATACTAAGATAACTTCTTCTGGCAACCAAACCAAGATCACTACTGGCAGTCATACCAAGATAACTTCTGGCAATCATACCGAGATAACTTCAGGCAGAAATACCAAGATAACTTCTTCTGGCAACCAAACCAAGATCACTACTGGCAGTCATACGAAGATAACTTCAGGCAGAAATACCAAGATAACTTCTTCTGGCAACCAAACCAAGATGACTTCTGGCAGTCATACCAAGATCACTTCTGGCAGTCCTACCAAGATAACTTCTTCTGGCAGTCATACCAAGATTACACCGCCTTCTGGCACTCAGTTACCCACTGAATGAAAGGCACGAAGTTGAGAAAGCCTCCCTGGTTGATGAGGTTCGCTGTCCTCTCGATGGAAGTGACCATCCACCTCAGGAAAGGATCCCCAGCCTCGAAATGCTCGCCAGCAAACATGTGCCACACGATGTTTAGGACCGACGTGGCGAGCCCAGGGTGGATCTCCAAAGGCTTCCCTACCTCTTTCTGGAAGGAGATTTTCGTCTCATGAGAGTGCGAATTAATTAATCCTAATTTTCTGGCGCTTAAAATGTAACGTAGGGATTATCGTTTGAAGGCATCAGAGTGGGTTGTGTTTTGCTACTAGTTTCATGACTTCTAGGCAATGGAAACGACGAACTTGTCTTAAAAGAGGAGAAATCTGCAAAACATTTAACTCCAAAACGAATTCGTTGATAAGAGTCAGACTATACCAGCGTGAAGAAAACCACGCAATTAAAGTAATGAAGGCTAAAATGCAGCACAGAACTCAACCCTCTTCAATTAAATAAACTATTTTAAACAAGTTCATCATTTCAAGATCGTTTTACTAGAGGGCTAAACTAACTTATCTATTATAATTTTTTCACTAGAGACACACGTGCAGTTAACGCCTGCCTCGCATGCAAAATTGAAGAATTTTCCTAAGGAGTCTCATTGCCTCAACTTCAGCTGGTCAATCATGCTCGAGTGCGAAGTAAACTATTTCTTGAGAGCTATTAATTGCATATTTCATGAGAAATATTCATGTTCTATTTTTTGAGAATTGTTAATATAATAGTCTTGAGAGCTATTTGCTCTTCTTTAAATTAGCATTCATTTTCCCAGCCACCACCTTTTTTGAAATTTTCATGCACGACCTCGTATAGAACCCAGTCTAACTTTATCGTCTGTGTATCTATGATTTTAGCCGCCCATTGCAGATACAAACATACTTGGGCAGCTAAACTTTGACTTTGAAGCTTAGGCTAAATTGTGACTTAACTTAGGCTTAGGCTAAATTGTGGATGCCGGCTAAAATTATGGATGCCGCGGCTGAGAAGTTAGACTTGGGAGCCGTCACCTTAATGGCCTCCCAGTGCAGAAGTAATACACTCTAGGGCGGCTAAAATTATGGATGCCCGGCGAAGAAACCGTCACCTTGAGGGTCATAACTCTCAGGGGCGGCTGAAATTATAGATGCCCGGCGGAGAAACCGTCACCTTGAGAGTCATAACACTCAGGGGCGGCTAAAATTATAGATGCCCGGCGGAGAAACCGTCACCTTGAGGGTCATAACACTCAGGGGCGGCTAAAATTATAGATGCCCGGCGAAGAAACCATCACCTTCAGGGTCATAACACTCAGGGGCGGCTAAAATAATAGATGCCCGGCGGAGAAGTTAGATTTAGAAGCCGTCACCTTGAGAGCGTCCATGAAGTCGTTGAGCTCGAGCGCGATGTAGTCCTCAATTTTGGAGCTGCCCATACCGAACTCCTTGAGCACCTGCGCCAGGAGGCGCCGTGAGTCGCGCCACGTCTGGCCCTCCGACATCACCACACCTGGGGGCATCGCATCACTTGTGGGGCATCACAACACACCTGGATCACACCACTATATCTGGGCATTACATCACTTCACCTGTGAGGCATCACATCAACACACCTGTTGGGCATCACAACACACTTGGATCACGTCACCATATCTGGGTATTAAATCACCACACCTGGGCATCACATCATCACACCTGGGTATTACAACACCACACTTGTGTATTACATCATTACACCTGGACATTACATCACCACACATGGGCATTACATCACTACACCTGAGCATCACATCAACACACATGTGCATCATCACATCAGTAAACCTCGACATTACATCACTTCACCTGAGCATTACATCATTACACCTGGGCATCATATCGCTACAACTGGGCATCATACCATCACACCTGGGCATCATATCGCTACACCTGGGCATCAAATCATCACACCTGGGCATTGCATTATTACACCTGGGCATCACATCTCCACATCACTACACCTATGGGGTATATCATCACACCTGTGAGTGATCGGATCATCACACAAAGAAGCATCACATCACCACATCTGTAGCGAATTACAAAAACACCAGTAGTGTGAAAACTTGGCACTAAGAAACAAAAAGTTTAAGCCGACGTGAGTCCTGACGCGCTCAAAGGTTTTGTAAATTCTATAAGAAAAAAATTCTGCCTCCCGAGGATGTGAACTAGAGTTCTTGTCTCCAAGCGTTGTAACATTTGTTGAGTCCATTTTATTCGATGTTAGGATGAAATACGTATGATGCAAAACTTTAGCTAAAAGAACTTAGCAAAACAAAGTTAAGTGGCAAACGTGGAAGGAGTAATGCATGGTACCATGGAGTAATTCAAGATCAAGTCGTTAGTGAGGTGTTAGTAAAGCAAAGTGAGTGAGGTGTTAGTAAAGCAAAGTGAGTGCGGCATTAGTAAAGCGTATTTGGTGAGGTTTAGTAAAGCCAAATTAAGTCGCCAGTAAGGGAAGAGTGAAACAAAATTGAGTTGAAAATACGGTCAGCGCACAACTAAATTAATTAGCATAAGGCCTTAGTAAAGCAAAATTAAGTGGAAAATTAAGGTATAAGCTAAACAAAATCAAGTCACTAATAGAGTTAGAGTCGCGTAAAATTCTCGAAAATGAGGTCGGGGTAACGCCAAAATTAACTCGAAAATGAGGCTGTAGCACAGCAAATTCAAGACGCTAGTTACCTTCAAGTAAGTAAAATCAAACCGTATCTAAAAAAGGGGTTTCAGCAACTTTGCACTACCACTACAAACTTCAAAGGGAAACCAAATCAAATCACTAATTGCAACTAGAGCAAGGTTTTACCATCTTTGCTCTGCCAGTATTAACTTTAAAGGGAAGCAAAACTAATTTGTAACTATAGCAGAAATTTCACCATCTTTGCACTACCACCACAAACTTTAAAAGGAAACCAAATAAAATCACTAATCGCTACTAAAGCAGGAGTTTCACCCCCTTTGCACTACCAGTACTAACTTTAGAGGGAAGCTAAACCAATTCACAGCTTAAACTAATTCCTTACTAGAGCGGGACTTTCACCACCTTCGCCCTACCTTTGCCGCCAGCGATGAAGTGCAGGACGGTGCCGTGGGGCCGGTTGGTGAAGGTGTCGGCCCCCCTGACGTACGCCTCCTGCATCCAGTGGCGCGACTGCAGCACGATCACGGGCCGCAGCCCCAGCTGTACCGTGTAGATCGGCCCGTGCTCCTTGGACAGCCTGCGCATGTCATGAAGTTAAATAACTTCTTACATCGTCATTTCAATCATCATTTCAGTGTATGTACGAGCATACTGCTCATCATTTCTGTCAATGAATTGAAATAATTAATGCTCATCATTTAAGTCAATACAATAACATACTGCTCATCTTTTCAGTCATTGCGTTAAGACGCTGCTAATTATTTAGTCTCGTCACAACATCATATCACTCGTTTCAGTCAATGCATTAACATACTGCTCAATATTCCAGTCAATGCATTAACGTACTGCTCATCATTTCAGTCAATGCATTAACACACGGCCTATCATTTCAGTCAATGCATAAACATACTGCCTATCATTTCGGTCAATGCATAAACATACTGCTTATCATTTCAGTCAATGCATTAACACACGGCCTATCATTTCAGTCAATGCATAAACATACTGCCTATCATTTCGGTCAATGCATAAACAAAATGCTAATCATTGTAGTCTCTGCACAACTTACAATTACTCGTTTCAGTCAACGCCGAAACGTGGAGTTAATCATTTTATTCTCGCCAAAACATAAAGGTACTTGTTTCAGTTTACATCCAAGCATTCAGTAAATGATTTGGTGTGGCAAACGGGTGATGTATTGCAATATTTGCAGCTATAGAAGCAAGTACACAATATACTCTGTTAGAAGTTATTAAGTAACCCAGGGAGTGCGCATACGCACGAAACGCGTTTACCATGAATAATCGTAAAAGCCATGGAAAACATTTGTTGAATAATTCCTGCTTCAAACAACCTATACATTAATAAAAATCATGCAAGTTTTACTCAATCGTTAGCGTTACTCTGCAAAAAAGTACAAGGAAGCTGCTGTTATTTTTGTAAAATCTCTCATTTTACACTCAATGCGTGTTTTTCTGTCACGCCAACTCTACAGAGCGACGCTCTCGGTAATGTAATTAATTAGCTTAGTTAAATTGCAAATTTAATTAAATGTCGAATAATCAAGTTAGAAAAGAAATTATTGGAGGGAAAATATCGGGCCAGAAGTCAAACCATCACACTACTGTTGTAATAGTATGCTTCTAATTAACGAAATGTCATGGAATTTCATAATTCTTCGGAATACATAGTTTATTAGATGCATGTACAATTTACTACATTCAAATAGACAGAACAGCTAAAACGTGCATTGAAGGAAAAGTGTATGGAGTTCGATGTCGTGATAGAAGAAAATTCGAGGACTGAATTCATAGAGGATATAACATAATGAAGTGCCGCCATGTGTTAGAGTAACTGCTAAGAGAACAGCAAAACCATGTTTTTTAAGAAGAATAATCGCCTCGACAGTTATAAAGTATTTAAATCTTATAAATCAAAAGTTAAAGAATCTTACAAGTCGAAAGATATAAATTAATAAAATCTTTTTAATCGAAAGTCACAAATTCATAAAATCTTATAAATCGAAAGTTACAAAGTTATAAAATCTCTCTTATAAATAAAAAGTAACAAAACTATAAAATCATATTATTTGAAAGTTATTTAATCTTATCTATAGAAAGTTATAAAAATCTTCCGAGGACTCTTGGCTCTCACATGGTGAAGTACTCGATGGGGTTGTATTTGAGCAAATCAAAGAGGTTTCCCACAAGCGGCAATCCCTTCGGACCGGGCGGCAGCCGTGCACGCTCTGGCTGTAGCAGCAGCAGCACCAGCAGCACCAGCAGCAGCACCAACAGCACTGCTGTGACCCACGTCATCTTGCCTGCACCAAAAACAAACACAGTCATACACTATACCCAATTTGAACAATTTAAACAACTTATTTAGCACAAGTGATACAGCAATAGATTGTACCGTAAGTCGAGTACAATGTACACATACGAATATGGCTACTTGTGGGCCCGAATAAGTTCAGCGACTTCTAGGGCATCCTTTCATCAACGCTATTTTAAGGTATACAGTTGTATTCAACCTATAGTTTACTTAACCTAGGGGCATACTCGTGAAATGTAACCAGCAACAGAAAATGTAACCATTGTGATCCATGTCATGTTGCCTGCACCAACAACAAACCCGGTCATCCACTCTACGTAAAGTGTAAAATCGCAGACACAACGAAAAATATATATTGCGAAGCGAAATGCGTCCTTACAATATTCACTCCATAAGCTAAAACACGAGTATTAAAATGAAAAGTAAGGCGAAAATCACTGTACGTATAGTTTAAACGTACAGCGATTTTCGCTTTACTTTTCATTTTAAGAATCAGAAGCATTAATGCGGATTTAATTTTAGATTACGAGTATTGAAGTTTTGGAAACCTCAAAAATATGTTTTCATTTAATGCATGGAAGGAAATATGATGTTTGAAATTAGATAATGCAAATCAAACGAAGAAGTAAATTCCTTTCGAACTACACGTCTCTGAACAACTTCAGGGTTGTTCGTATCTAAGACTTCAGGGCCCAACGCATAACACACTCACCTGTTTCTTGTCACCGTTTCTGCGCTAACTATGATTTTAATGTTGTTGATACTTTAATGTTTATATTTATTAATGTTGGACGTAGATTTTTTGCAAGAAACTCAAAATTCTCATTGGTGTGACAAATGTGACTGCACAGAGAAGCGAAGTTTCAGACAATCAGCAAAAAACGAATGAATTTACCGAGCTTTGTTTTGTTCCTCGAGTGCTCTTGAAAAATGCAAACCAGTTCTGTAAATGTACACAAATTTTTCACAGTTCGCAGCAGAATAATTCCAAGCACATTCTCATTTGAAAACACTTATTTTTCTATATCGACATGGCATAGAAAAAACATCTAAAAAGTAGTACCAAAATTTTTTCATTGTTCCTACAAATAAAAGCGTAAGCATCACTGCTGAACATTTCGATGGAAACTATAAATCAACTTTGATGTTACAAGGAAAAATATCAAACAAGCCATTCACACTTTTCATCAATTCTAACAAACCAGCTTCACTGCAATGCACTACGAAAGTGAGTACTAAATAATCTTGGTACCGCGCGAAGAAAATATCCAACGAACGAAATAATCTTGGCATCACGCGAAGAAAATGTCCAACGAACGAAATAATCTTGGCATCACGCGAAGAAAATGTCCAACAAACGAAATAATCTTGGCATCACGCGAAGAAAATTTCCAACAAACGAAATAATCTTGATACCACACGAAAAAGATATCCAACGACCGAAATGATCTTGGTGCCACGCGAAGAAAATATCCAGCGAACCAATTAATCATTGTACCACACGAAGAAAATATCCAACGTACGAAATAATCTTGATACCACGAGAGAAGAAAAACATCCAACGAACAAAACCGTAATCTTAGTACCACGGGAAGAAAACATCCAACAAGCGAAGCACCCTTTCTGAATGAACCAAATAAATAAAAACACGAAATAAGCGAGAGTCCCACTGACCTAGCGAGAGTCCCATTGACCTAGCGAGAGTCCCATTGACCTAGCGAGAGTCCCACTGACCTAGGGTAAGTTGTGCGGGTGGGTCACGCTTGGGTATCACAACCACCGGAAAACCTGTAGCTGGGGAGAAGACCTGTTGTCTGCACCGGGGAGAAGAAAGTTATACATGGCCTTGACATGAACGCCACCTGCCAGGTTGGCCGTGAGAACAAATATATGAGCTTTTGGGCTCGCAAATCCTTATTTGGATATAATCGAAATGTATTCGGGAATGAGACATGGGGATGTGAATGTTTATACTACTGTAAATGCTGGTGCTTATATTGTGTAATTGGGGATATTCATGTATTTATGTAACGTAATCGTAATGTATTCAGGCATGATACATAGGGATAAATGCTGATTTGCACACTGTAAATGTTGATGCTAATGTAAATGCTGGTGCTTACATAGTGTAAATGGTGACATTAATGTATTAATTTCACAGGAAAAATATTTTTACAATTCTCGTGTTTGGAACACTGAGAATATTTACAATTATCTCTACATGGATGGAACGTAGAATCAGGGTGGAAAAATTAAATGTTGTCTTAGACATCAAGCAACATTTCCTGCAGTAGATGCATCTCGCACTGAAGTCCCTTTAAGCTGAATATGTTTGATTCGTTTACATCGTATAACATTTTTAAGCAAACTTTTTTCCACATGTGCCACCATATTTCCAAATGGGTGCGCATCTCCAGCAGTGTTGCGCAAGAGTTCAACCTGGCACGGTCACCTCTAACACGATCATTTTTTCTACAAAATAACGGCTCCGATGTTTCGTAAAAGGACCAGACGCTGACAACGTAATTATTGGTTTCTGACAAGGTCGTCATGAATCAAAGTTCACGGTGCGTGTGAAAGGTCGTTTACTGTAGGACATTGCAAAAATAATTAGAGATTCGTGATGTGATCCACGCAAACTTTGTTAGGTTATGACAACCGTGACTTTTCGATTAAGTTACGACAAGTATTATGACTTTCCGTTCCGTTGCGACAGCTACCTCGTTTTTACATGCCCTGTCATGTAGCTTTCATGAACGAATGTACCTCAGATGGAAAATTATAATGATCAACAAAATGATGTTTCAGAGAGTCAATTCGTGATCTTATGTCGTCGGGTTGGAACCCTTTCATATCGCTTTCATGAACGAATGTACCTCAGATGTGAAAATATAATGATCAACAAAATGATGTTTCAGAGAGTCAATTCGTGATCTTTTATCGTCGGGTTGGGACCCTTTCATATCGCTTTCATGAACGAATGTACCTCAGATGTGAAAATATAATGATCAACAAAATGATGTTTCAGAGAGTCAATTCGTGATCTTTTATCGTCGGGTTGGGACCCTTTCACATCGCTTTCATGAACGAATGTACCTCAGATGTGAAAATAAATGGATCAACAAAATAACGTTTCAGAGAGTCAATTCGTAATCTTTTATCGTCGGGCTAAAAGCGTAACGCTAAACAAATCTTATCGAAGAATTTATCATTTGGTGCCAGAAATGAGTCAGCTCACGCAGCTTCCAGAGCGCGCTGACTTGTATACGCAGGCACCTGAACCCGATTTATCTGCGCGAGTCGTCATTGCGGTGTGGCTGTCAGCGTAAGTTGTTCTAAAAGCAATCTTTGCAACGCTATTTGTTGTAGTATATAGTGTAACCAAGTGGATGATGGAAAACTTATGTTACAGAATGTACTGCTAAGATCACGTGTAATATAAAGAATCCGGCCCCTAAATATTTTATATCACATTAACGGTAAAAGCGATAGTGTAAATTTTTCTAAGTGGACTTGGCAGCGTTACGTGTTTTAGTATAGTGTAATCAAGTCGACAAAAGAGAACTTATATTTTCGCTACATAAAGTATTCGAAAAATTTGGCCCATTGCAGCAGTCCATAACGACAAGGTTGAGCAATACGAGGTAAGAAATATACCAATCAAATATACCATTCAATTATACCCATCATATATAGCCATCAAATATACCCATCAAAATCAAGTAGCCCACAAAGAGACTCGTGAACGATGGTTTACGACAGCCGCCAAACCGGTGCGTCCAAACGGAAAATTCGGGGGAGCGGCAAAAGAACATTGTTTTCTAATTTCAATTTCATTTCAAGTTAAAACTCTTACGAAACGAAGGACGCTCCGGTGCGTTTTTTCTGATTTTCTCAGTCGGTGACAAGTTACGAGCTATACACGACGTGCAATCAAGAGAATACTGCCGAACATGACGTGCACTCAAGAGAATATTGCCATACATGACGTGCACTCAAGAGAATATTGCCAAACATGACGTGCACTCAAGAGAATATTGCCATACATGACGTGCACTCAAGAGAATATTGCCAAACATGACGTGCACTCAAGAGAATATTGCCAAACATGACGTGCACTCAAGAAAATATGGCCATACATGACGTGCACTCGAGAGAATATTGCCAAACATGACGTGCACTCAAGAGAATATTGCCAAACATGACGTGCATTCAAGAGAATATTGCCAAACATGACGTGCACTCAAGAGAATATAACCATACATGACGTGCACTCAAAAGAATATTACTATACATGACGCGCACACAAGAAAATATCTCAGTACATATCGTAATTTTAAATTTGCAGACCTCAGACTATTAGATTACACAAACCAAAGTGGCCTGGGAGGCTCCATGCCCAAATTTAGGCTATTGGTGAGCAGTTCATGCAGCTTTAAATGTCTTCATCAGTTCCTATGCGTTGTCGGAATATGTGGCAGCTTCCACAAGATTTATGCATTTACTGGCTCATAAATCCCAATTTCTCATTGTTGAAACCCATGAAAGTGTCGAAATGCGTTGCGCAAATTTTAGAAAATCTCACGCATTTTGTAATTCTGCCCCCCGTATGGTCGAGCGCGAGAAGTATATGCTTCACAAAATTTAAAAATATTTTACTGATTCTGTAGTTTTCTATGTTGGCGAGTGAAGGTGTTAGAAAACCGTGTTACCGAGTCACGTCAGCACCGCAGCCGGAATGGACCGTAAAAAATGTGAGATGCGTACAGCCGAACTTCCGGACTGGCGTGCGTTGTGACCGGCACCTCATCGTGACGGTCGCTTACTTCTCTGATCTCCCGAGACGCTGAAAATAATCACCCGAGTCGCTGAAAGTAATCGCCCGAGACATTGAAAGTAACTGCCTGTGTCGCTGAAAGTAATCGTCCGAGACACTGAAAGAAATCACCAGAGACGCTGAAAGTAATCTTCAGTGTTGCTGATAGTAACTGCCTGTGTCGCCAAAAGTAACACTTGCTCTTCACAGAAACGCAATTCATACTGTGGCGTCACAGTGACTGCAAATATCGTCGATTATTATGATGCGCATTATCTCATGCCGTACATCGAACCCGTCAAGGTGAAAAAAACACAAATTGAGCGGTGAAATTTTGATACGCACTTTTTGAAAGTAAAAGACTATCCTGCCCACCCAGGTGGTGACATCAATGATCTTTTCCAGATAATATGAAACTGTAGAGAAAGAGGTGCAGCAAAATAAGAGAACACTGCGCATCACGAAACAATTGCTGTGGGAATGTACGCACGTTCTTCAACTTTCAGAGCACATGATTGATTTCATGGTTGCTCAGCACTACTTGAAAATTCAACCATGCTGGAAGATCTCGCTAATGTACGCTAGGGCAAATGCGGGCTCTAAATGTTCAAAATAAGTAGAGGTAAAAAATTGAACCTTTGGTTACGAGGTTAGTGCGGCACGTCAAGTAAATTTAAAGTTCATGTCGTTTCATCTGCGAACCACGGTTAGAATAGTTAAAAAATAGAATCGACAGCTATAAATATAAAAGACAGTTAAAATAAGGAGACAGTTACAAACAGAGAAGACAGTTAAATAAACGGAGAAAACAGTTAAATAAACTTTAAAAAAAAAACAGTTTAAAAAATGAGGAGATATTCAGAAAACAGAGCAGGTAATTAAAAACCAAAGAAGACAGTTAAAAAACGTAGAGGACAGTTAACAAATTACAAAATTGTTACAACGAAAATAGACTCACAGTCTCCAGTCAGCGCCAGTCGCGACATCTTTGTCACATGCTCCCCTTTGACTATATATGTATATTAGACGTCGCGCCGACTTACGGTTTGACTCCTACCTAAGCTACGACGTCTAACCGGGGCACAAGTTTAGGCATCGGACCAGGGCACAAATTGAGACGTCAGACCGCGGGCACAAGTTATAAGACATCGGACCGAGGCACAAGTCAAGACATCGGGTAGGACACAAGGTAAGATGACAGAGCGGGCACAAGTTAAGACATCGGACCGAGGCACAAGTCACGACATCGGGTAGGACACAAGGTAAGATGACAGAGCGAGCACAAGTTAAGACATCGGACCGAGGCACAAGTCAAGACATCGGGTAAGACACAAGGTAAGATGACAGAGCGGGCACATGTTAAGATATCGGACTAGGACAAAGTCAAGACATCGGGCAGGGACATGAACTTACGGACATTATGCAACACAAGACCCCTCTATCCTTCCCACAGCACGGGGTTCTCGCGAGGACAAAACGGAGGCCAAGGGCAAGTGTTCGGTCAAGAGGTTGGTGAGTGAGAGCTCACGAGTTGACGCTTACGGACGTTTGTTCGAAGAAGGAAAAGAACGGTATTTTGGAATTAAGCCTTTAACTGTGTTTTGGTAAATTTGTGTACCACTAGGTAAATTGCTCGTTTACGTAACTGTATCAATGAATAACATTTCTATTATTTCACTACCTTTGTTCAAAACAGACTACAGCGTACATGTTAAAATATTCTCGTGTGATTATATTTTTTCCGTTTCTTACAATTGATAGAAATGTAATCAAGCAGTAAAGCCTGTTTTTCAACTCAACAGCTTCCTACGTAACCAAACACCAACCGTAGCAACCAAGCCAATGGAGTCAACCTATTAATGATGTGAAGACGTGAAAGCGAAAAGACATATCGTAGGCTGGTTGTTTCAGTCTGGTTATATCCAACTCGGCCCTTTTGGTTTTCAGGTCGGATTGCATGTTTGTTGGTGACTTAGTTAGTGAATTTTGTAATGCATTCCAAAATTTTCAATTCCGGAAAAATAGCCAGCTTTAAATCAAACTGAGAAAGGTGATAGGGTAGCTTCAATTTCAGTAGTGTACATGTATTACCAAGATTATTTTAAATTATTACCTGCTATTAATCTTTCAATACAAACACTGCTGCATCGTGCAAATATTGGTTCCGTCATTCAATTGCGTGCAGCAGCTTTGTCTCGAACACACTGGTATTAATGAGCCAATTTGTTCTCTTTAATGGGCACTAATTACTGCACATTTCATGTTAAACGACTTGAACAACCACTTCTTCTACCTAGGATGTAATCATAAACGAATACCAAGCCTATGGTATAGTAAAACTACTTAAGACCTATCAAGGACAACCTGGCATTCTTTCCGTTGAACAACATCAGCACAAAAGAGCAACAGAGCACGAAGCAGTCACTGAAAATACAATATCTCCGTAGTCATTTTGAACGTGTGTGTAGTGATGCCGGGAATCACTTAAGAATAATTTAACAGTGACAGTCATTGATAATTTCACCGTACGTGTAACGATACAAGGAGACACTGAGCGATAATTTATAAGTGACGGCCCTTGATAATTCCAACGTTTGTGTAGTGATAGAGAGAATCACGTAGCAATACTTTGACACTGACTACCATTGATGATTTCAACGGTTGTGTAGTAATATTTAGAGACACTGAGCGATAATTTCACACTGACGGCCATTGATAATTTCTAAAATTGTGTAGTGATGCAAGGAGACACTGAGCGATGATTTAACCCTGGCGTTTCAAAGTTTGTGTAGTTATACAAGGTGTCACCGAACATCAATAAGAAAGCAACCACCACTGATGTTTGCATCGTGTATCAGGGTTACTCTGAAGATTGCCTCACGCATCATGGGTGAAGGCAGAGTTGTATCTGGGGCCACAAATAACTCGACTCTGTAAATTCAGCATCCGCACATATACACTTATGTAGTTATGATTATAATTATTATTGTAGCACTTTAGGTGTCATGAAAAATAAACTAATGCGCGATGAAAGTTCGCTAGTTTTCAGGACTCCTTCATGATCATAAATTCGTAAAGTTTGTGAATCGTACTATAATACACGACAATCACTATTACTTAGTGATAGGGATACACGTATAATACACGACAATCACTATTACCTAGGCAGCGAAGACGAGCGGCGTATGGTGATAAACTTTACCTCGTACAGCAATCAGTTGAGAGAATCAGCACCGTAGTTACAGGCCACATTTGGAAAATTAGGTAGTCTTAACCCCACAATTTTATGTCAAATGACTCTAGTTCCTAAAAGAATGAGAATGAGTTATTTTTTCAATCAGAACGATGAAACATGTAAAATAAAAATTGAGCGGTACTTTCTCTACGTTAAATCGCAAATAGGATTAACCTAAGCCAATTGAAACACATCTAAATATTTGGTACTAAATCAGTGTCCTGCTAAAATTATTACATCAACATTCAATGAAAGCGTTTGTTAAATTATGAACAGCACATGCCCTAGCTCGTCATAGAAGCCACACATACTGCATGTCTCCATTAAACACAAAGTTTCCCCTGAATATGTCTTCTCGCATCACCTTCACGTCGAAAAAAAGATAGATTAGTGATGTAGAAAATATTCTCCCCATATGACAACTATCACAGATCCCTATTTATCATCCATCATTCCATTTATTGCCTATCCCATTTATCATCCATCATTCCATTTATCATCTATCCCCATTTATCGTCCATAATTCCATTTATCATCCATCATTCCATTTATCACCCATCATTCCATTTATCTACGTACAGGCATGTCTTTTGTTACGGGAACTCCCGCACTACAAATGGGCCTCCCACGCCTCAATGGCCACCGATATTTTCCTGATGAGGGTTTGCGCAACGAAGCTTCTTTCTTCCGAGCTCCAGCGCAGCGAAAGTTGGATGAACCTTTAAATAGGGAAGGGAAATGTTGCATTGGTGATGCAGGGGATGAAGGCAGTGGGTCCTCGAACTATATGACGTCATTTTATCATTAATGATAAGAAACAAACAAACAAACATCGGCATCTTAGGATGCTTTATTTCCAATCAAGCCTGATACATATGATCTTAAGCATTGGTTTTTCAAATGTCTTATAACTAACACTATATATAGGACACCATGACGGTTCCCCCGTGAAGCCGGTACCCATTTCCGACACCTGGGTTGAGTGGGGTATTGTGCTTGAGCTCTCCCTTATACCCAACGGGGAAAATCGCCGCGCCAGTGCCGGGATACGAACCCGGGCCTCCAACATGCAAGGCCGATCCCTTAACCACTTTACCACCGCGAGCACCCATCATCATGTTTACTTTAGTGATAAGACATAATCTTATTTCTAATTATAAGACATCATCTTGTCTTTAATGATATCTTTTCTCTTATCATAAGGCATAATTATATCTTCAATTATGAATCATCTTCGTATCGTTAAAATCCAATTTTATTTAATATATTTCATGTATCAACTTTTTGAAAATATTCTGTTTTTCTTTTTTTCCTTTTTTTTCTAACATGAACCTCAACTCATAAGGATTAAAATTGTCCCAGTTATTCAACAAATACCACCCTTGATTCAAGTTATGAAATGATAACAATAAGTGGTATTATTTTTTATTTGTGTTTGGTAAAATTCCCATATGATAAAGTCATAGAACTCTAGGATCCACAGTATGATGACGTATCACAGAAGCATATTAGCAGTTTGACTTTTTTCCAACGACTATATAGAACAACTTTTTCAAGCTTCATAAATAAAAAATGTGATCTTATAATTACGTTTCAGTGGTTTGTAATACACAAAGCAGAAGTAAATAGCCTACAACGTATGGCCACACACAGAATGTACCTTCTGAACCAAATGTAATCACGACCTCTCAAACAAACAAACTTTAATAACAAACAAACATCCTAGCCTTCTGATGAGAGTTGTTCAAACAATCAAAAAATCTCAGAACAATGCAAAACAAACAAACATCCTAGCCTTCCGGTGAGAGTTGTTCAAACAATCAAAAAATCTCACAACAATGCAACTTTAGAAGGTGCATTCAATAGTAAAACGCTGCTTTACTTCTTGGAAATCTAATGAGGAAGGAAAAAACAACCATTACAGGACATAAAGATTACAGCCTAGAAGAACCTCGGCTCCTGCGGAAGAAGAACAAAGAAGAACCATTGTCGCATTGTCACCTGTCGGAAATATAGCACTTGCACCTATAAGGATGAGTTTAGGCGTACGTACGTCGTTTAGGAAGTTTTCTTTCTTTCACAGGAAGAATACGATGAACGTCATTGCTGCAAGTAATTAGTTATTATCCCTGTATGGCAAGCAGCTCTGCTGCTTTCCCCCATTTATCGAAGAGACGCTGGATTATCAACCGATTGAGGTCGTCTTAGAGTTGGCAGCATAAGAACTTTTAAGTGGACTTACGGTGCGTATTACAGCACGTAGCGTAGCCAATTCCGCTGAGAAGAACTTACGTTTTCAGTTGCACGCTAAAACAACGTGAAATGCATTGAATTCCTGTCCCAAGAATAGCACGTCTTATGTGTTTTTCACTGCTTTAATTTTTTGCGGAGACAATTAGTAGACCGACTTTTTTTACCAGTTGCGTCTCCCTATTTATAGAAGATAGTTATTAGACAAGCTATGTGAGTTTTGTTTTTCTACTTGAGACATTTAAAACGTAGACTGTTGGCCAAATTTTTGTTAAAGCACTCGATTGACTCCCCCCTCCCCCCCCCATTTTAGGTTGGGAAGTTCCTATCCCTAAAACTTCACCCAATTATTGACTGAGGGCGTTATCTTAATTATGAACTCAGTGATGCATATTGATATCACTGTTATAATAAAAAGTTTATGATTGTGATATGTTAATACTATCGCGCATCCAAGCCTTAAAGAATAATGAACGCAGTCCGTTAACACACAAAAAATAACTTATTCACAGTATAAAAATCAAAATACGTAACTGATTCAGGAACGTGTGTATGAAAATCTAAATACTTATAAAATATATTTGGGATTAAAATTCGTGTAAATTAAATTAAAATTATTTTTAACTTGGTCAGTCGGAAAAGGTTTCCGTGGTTCTAAGATTTAAATATTTGGCTCATGATTTGATTGCGTTTAAAAAGCCCATTTAGATATGACTATTTTCATCTAGTCCTGTTTCTAGATCGTTTTCATTGAAAAATGTTCAGTTCAACCAAATCGATTCAAGAAAGTAAGAGCTGGCTCAAATGACAGCATGTGAGCTTGGATTTCCAGACGTCTTTTACTATTGCATCAACTTTTCTACAATGGTTCCTTACATAAGATGTGCAATTGCGCATGTGCACCCGCCACTCAGCGACCTGATTTTTAAGCATACATCACAATAACATGGAGGTACAAACCCGTATTGGGTCATGAATTTCGTCACGAGAATGCAACACGGCGGTTAGGTGCATTACGGCCGGAGGCTTCGGATCAACTCTATGGAAGCCGCATGGAAGCTTCCGGTATATTCGTATCTCAGATTCATTCCAGCAGAAGCAACGTAAATCGTAATTGGGATCGCAGTGATTAAAGCAAGCTCACGTAATCTTCGCATCACTGATGCATTCCAGCAAAACCAACTTTAATCGTAATGATTGAAGAAAGCTCCCAATATATCTCTGAATCACACATACATTCCAGCAGAAACAATGTTAATCGTAATGATTAAAGAAAGCTCACTGTGTCTCCGTATCGCGCATCCATGCCAGCAGAAATAACGTTTATCGTGCATTTACGACTTGAATCGCACCGTGTCAAGCGCTAAATTTAGAATAGAATGTCATTAATGGTTTCTTATATGAAAATCGTAACTGATTAAGCTCCAAATTTAGAGTAAACATCATTAACGGCCATTGATCATAAAATCTTGGCTCATTCGGCTTGACATTTACGGGAAAATTTTTGACGGAAACGAAGATCAGGAAGCGTGAAGCTCCGTGCCTGAAATTTCTTACTAAGTCTCATAAACAGTCCTTTTTTGCTCAAGAAAAATGTTCATTGAGTAAAAAGAAAGAAAATGATTGTATCAAAAAATAATAAATAGATAGAGTAAACAAGGGGATAACAAATCCGCTGAAGAAGTACAGCGGATGAGAAGAGAAAAGAAAGGAAAGCAAATGATGAAAAGAAACTACGAGTTATAAAAAATTCCGATTTCAAAATAGAAACTAAAGTGATGTCTTACAAAAATTCGTAATATTCTTTACACTAGTACGTAGAATCTAGGCGTGAAAATAAAAAGTTGGCTTTAAGTAAACTCGCGGTTGGAAGATGACAAAAGAAAGCAGATAATTCAGGCTTTACATTTTACTTAACTTGCATGCCAGGAAGATACGTCATTTGAAAGTTATTTCTAACTATTGAAGGATTACAGCTAAACTCAAGCCGAAGGAAAAACTCAATAAGGTAGCTAAAACTTAAGCTTGAATTAGACCCTTTAATTTGAAAAACCAGTTTCTTAACTCTTATCCAAGCGCTTCAATTTCGAAGCCTTAATTTGATTTCCTTAGCTGAGAAGCCTTAATTCAGTAGTATTAAAAATTGCAAAAGTAATGCAATAAAAGGCGACGTTACCTGTAGAAATTGCTAACGTTTCACTGTAAAGGCCGATGTTCTAGGGAGAATTGCGAACGTAACGCAACAATGGGCGGCGTTCCAGGAAAAATTGAAAGCATTAAGGAACGAAGGGCGACGTTTCAGAGGGAAGATTTCAAACGTTTCACAGTAAAGGGCGACGCTCCAGGGAAAAATTGCCAACGCTGCACAACTCAGGGCGGTGTCCCAGAGGGAAAATAGCATACATTACGCAACAAAAGGCGACGTTACAGAGGGAAAGTACGAGCATGAGTGGCAGGAGCTGAAGCCTGCGTTATGAAACTGGAAGACCTCGAGTGAAAGTCCAGCGCCGGAAACTGGGCCTGTGTTCTGGCGGCCACGTCTCACTTGTGGAAGTGACCGAGGGACGTTTGCGTCTTGGAGTCTTCACGGCGCACTCAGAGTCGCGTTAGAGTCACGTCACACTTGTGGAAATGACCAAGTCACTTCTGCATCTTGGAGTCTTTTCATAGCAGACTCGGAGTCTTGTTAGAGTCTTGCCACTGGTTGTTGAAAATGATCGAAAGAAAGGAAGAAAAGAAAGAAAGAAAGCAGTTTATTTCCAATAAAGATAAGATAAATCACATATCATTGTTTTTTAAAATATCTTACGAGTGACTTCTGCATCTTGGAGCCTTGTTACTGGTTTTTTGCAGCAATTCTCATTAAATTTAAAAGGTACGCTATTAAATAGCTGGAAGTTAATGTTAGTTTTATAAAATTAACGTCTTTTGCCTTATATTCTTAACGTGGTTTGCTGCATCTATCTGTAAATGCAAATGATAAGCTGTCGAGTAAATCGAAATTAATGTTAGCTTTATAAAATTAACATGACTTGCTTTCTATTCTTTGCATTGTTTACAGCATTTCACAGTAAATTTATATGCTGCCCTTTGAAGTAACCACAAATTAATTTTAATTTTGTGAACTATACATGGTTACCATATATTCTTGTTTCGTCTCACAAAACATGCAAAAGTTGTCTTTTTACCAGTGAACATTGCAAATTTCGTAAGAATTCATGATGTCATCACCAAAAATTATGCCCAAGGGAAATAATTGTATTTTGTTGATTTCGTAAGAATTTCGTAGGCTGCTGTAGATAAAATGAATACTCTTGCGCAACCGTATTATTGAACTACATAGATTTTGAAACTATATCCTCTCCAGGCGTAAAGAAATAATTGATGAAACAGTAAGATATTTCAGATATGTACGAGAATGAGTTGCAGAAGCTCAGTGGTTTGCGTCAGAGATGCAAGATCGGTATCAATTTTCACCAAAATGTTTAAATAAATCCGTTCTCGTCCGAAATATAATTACATAAATCACGAAGCATCTGGCCAGAAAACCGTGAACTTATTTTGACGGTCGAATACTATAGCAGAAAAGGTCAAATCCGAGAACACTGGCCGCAAACGAAACAAAAAAAAAGAACAATCTGGCAACCCTAAATTCCAAGTCATCCTACCTAAACATATGAGGATGACTCGATCGCTGCATTACGCAATATTTTTTAGAGAAGGTTGAAATTTCTTGAGGGGAGAATCAGGTCATTTCCAAGCACTTTTTCAACGCTCCATCAGGCCTTGCACTCACTCTCTTTGTGTATCTCTGAAAATGCCTGGGTCCAATACATACACTGTGTATTTCTCAAAATAACTGGGTATAATTCACACACTCCCTGTGTACCTCTCAAAATAACTGGGTTTAGTACACACACACTTTAAGTATCTTTCAAAATGACTGGGTCTAGTACACACACTCTCGGTGTATTTCTGAAAATAACTGTCTTACTCCTACACTCTCGGTGTATTTCTGAAAATAACTGTCTTACTTACACACTCTTTGTGTTTCTCTGAAAATATCCGCGTTTTACTCACACACTTTTTTCGTGTCTTTCCAGATAAGAGGTTACGTTTGTACAGTTCTTTTTTTAAAGAAAGTTAAACCGAGACAACGCTACAACGAACACCAGACGCGCGTCACAGGCGTGTGCTCGGAGCAGCTCAGAGAAAGCCGACGTAAGAACCTCAAGTTCAATTTCTTGTGTAAATAAAGATGAACCCACTCGAAAATTGAATGCCGTCTTTTAATGGTCCCAAGCTGGTCTAGATTTGTCTGGGAAGCTACATTTCCTCATTAATTTCCTTAAAAAAATACTGGTACAGAGATGCCAACGATTGAGGAAATTAAAGTAGAACATTTTTTTAAATATTTCTCCAAGAATTCAAATTGGTTAGCCACTGCAAACTTAAAAATATGAATTGATCCCTGATAAATAACTCAGATGTTTTGGTTTCTACTCAAATTGACACATCCAGCACAACATGACTCAGATAAAATACACTTGACCAAGAGAGAATGCAAAATCCCTTTCCTTTTAATCAGGAGCAACAAATCCAAGTTTTCATTCTAAAGAAGGAAATCAGAGTGCTGCCCGTTCTTCATGCTTTTGTTGAAAATTTACGTTCGCCATGAATCCTTCTAATTATAATCGAATTTTATGAGCGTGCCACGGGGATGCTATAACAGAAAGATGTCTTCTTCGTAAAATACATTAATTGGTATTATAAATAAATAATAAATACATAATTCAAATAATACTATACGTATTACGCACACCCTTTTAATAATCACGCGTCAGAAAATAAATTATCATAATTTCCATCACAGCCACTGATACAAATCAGAATGAATAATTACAAATAACACCAAATGACACTTACTACTCGGGACTCATTAAGTTACACGCGATTCTCTCAAAAAAACTGGTGAAGTCGCAATAATTGATATGGGTAGAAAGAAAAACTCAAAAATAGGCTTTAAATTACTCATGTTCGCTAGTGAATGCCTACGAGTTTCCATGTTCATAAATAAGCACCTGTGGTAATTTAATCTCCCAGAATAATCACACATGGCGATTATCGCCCATGGTAGATACATTCATAGAAGACTTTTTGAAAAAAAACATTCGAAAAATTCACCAAATACCTTCCTAAAAACTCGGTTGGTGGCACTGCAATTTATTCGCTTTTGCGTACCTTTTCTAAAAATTCAGTCGGTAACACCGCAATGTTTTATTTCTCCACCTTTGAGTACCTTTTCTAAAAATTCGGAGTAACACTGCAATGTTTTATTTATTCGCTGTTGCGTACCTCTTCTAAAAACTCAATCGGTAACACCGCAATGTTTTATTCATCCACTTTTGCATGCATTTGCTAAAAACTTGGTTGGTGACACTGCAATGTTTTATTTATTCGCTTTTGCGTACCTTTTCTAAAAATTCGGTTGATGACACTGCAATGTTTTATTCACCCACTTATGCCTGCATTTTCTAAAAACTCGCTTGGCGGGTGCCACAGTAATGTTTCATTTATCCGCTTTTGCGTAGCACAGATACAGCGTCCGCGGTTTTCCCGAGCTGGCGCACACCTCCACACCGCTGGCGCGATAGACCGATTGTGCAGCCCAGGCGCGTGCAGCCCGCGTGTCCTCTTCGTCTCTTGCATCACCAGACGCCAGGGAAAGAACTCGCAGGCATTCCCCGTTTGGCAACCTAACGAATTTTACGCGGGTAATCGATTGGTAATGAAGGCGTGCCGATAAATCTATGCGGAATTTTACGCGGGTGATCGATTTCTGATAAAGGCGTCCTACTAAATCCAGGCGGTGGCTGCAGAAATGAAAGGTAGGTTGCAGCTGCGTGTGGTACCTGTAGGGTAAATTACAGGTGTTAATTTGGCGCTTAATAATTCGATTGTTCTGCAAAAACACGTACTGATGATATCCAAGAATGATAAATCTTATTCGTAATTTTAGTTTTCAAGAGCAGATTATTATTTTTCGAGAAATTTTGCACGAAAATTAATGGACAGAATAAAACTTTAGACCTACATTTTTTTCTAGTGGTATTTAGCACCCGATAAAAAAAATCATTATAAATAGTACATGTAAAGTTTAATGCTCTAAAATGCAACTCTATCATTTAGCTAAACAGTAAATTACTTTTAAAAAATGGGGCATAGCGAAGAAAAGCTGCACACAAGTTGCGCTTAAAAGTAAAACGGGAGACTTTGTTCGACCACCACATTTTTGTAATAGGTAACACAAATTGAGATAGAAATACATCTTCACGAAACAAGTTCACTTCGACGCCTGACTTGATTTCCTGACGAGCACTTTTGCTTCAAAACTCAAATGCGTAACTCCCATACAGGGTGTATTTTTACCTCAATTTTTGTTACCTAACGCAAAAATTTGGTGGTAGAACAAAGTCTCCCGTTTTACCTTGAAGCACAACTTGTGTGTAGCCTTTCTTCGCTATGCCTCTTTTTTAAGACGTAACTTACTGATAGTTAAATGTTAGAGTTGCGTTTCAGAGCATCAAATTTTACACACGCTAATTATAACACGCTATTCTACATATGAGGGTTCAAAAGTAATGCAGACGCATCATGCGGCCAAATTTCGAGATATACGCTGCCCGAGCTGATGTCAACCTACACGAACCCTGCAGCTGTTGACACCTTATCGAAATAGATAACAACACAGTGTAGAAATAACGTTTTCCCACCCCTAAGTTTCTGAAGTAGCATTACACGGTCAGTGGCATTACTGCAATATTTACACGAGGTGAACAAAATAAGGAAAAAATGTAAAATGTTAACTGAATTTCACAATTCATTTTGTTCATTGAATCGTCCTCCAACACATAAGCGGCGCATTATTTTCTATACTCATATGTAAGACGAACGCAACAGATACTCGTATGTGTGGGCTTTTGTGTTTGTGTTACGTAAGATTACGGTCAATAATAAAGTCAAGAATGATTCCAACAATTAACGAAAAGAAATTATTCACCTCTGAAAACAACGCGATTAGATTAGAGTTTAAGCTACCCTAACCGCAGCAAAGGCGTTCCAAAGGGAGGAAGGAGGAAGGCACCATTTAGAATGGAGGAAGAGAACTCAAAGCTGCCAACTTAATGACATCATTTTCAACAACTTTAATAGGACTTGCTATAATATTTTGAAAGATAAGGAAAATTTTGTTTATATAACTTATCGAAGACTCACTACCCCCCTGAACCGAACTACTACTTTTGAACATCGTTTTTTAGAGCCGTTATCGATACCCTTTTAAGCCAATTTCTAGAGTCAAATTAATTGAAAAATGTCTCCGCTAGAAAATTATAACTAGTAAGTTATTTCTCCTGCTGGCATAAAATCAAGAACGTTCCATGAACCTGAAGTACCACCATTTCGCTTCAGAATTCGTATTTAAAGCGTAGAAATTTTCCGGAGCAGAAAGCATACAATTCTTTATTATAAACCACGATCATTGATACACAATAAATAGAATTTACAGAAGAGTTCGATTATTAAACAGCAATGGCAACGCACCATGCAGGGAACTGCGTCCGTTTACGTAAGTATTGAAACCTGAATGACTTCAGAGTTCAGATATCTAATCAATTACTGTGGTCTTGTCTCAGATCCTGCGATGACGCACCGGTCAAGTTCATGGGATGGCCTTGAATAACTGCCGTAGATCAGATACAAGAACTTAATAATCCGCCGTGAATCAAAAGTTTTTAACCTAACCGACGATGATCACATGTTTCTAACTTCACTAAATGCCGTAGATGATATTAAGAACGTAATAATCCGCCGCGTCTCAAAAGTTTCTAACTAATCCAACGATGATTATAGACGTTTCGAACATCACTAACTGTCGTAGATCATGTGTCTAACTTTAACAACCGCCGTGGGCCTGAAGCTTCTAACTTGAATGTCATCGTAGATCTGATGCTTCCAGCATCTTAGATGATGCGAGTCTTGTAGAGGCGCAATAAACACGTCTTCAAAGTAACAAATGTTCTTGCTCATGTAATTAACAACATATTAAGTGAAGTAAAAAACTGAATTCAAAAGCTAAAGACAGATTCTCACAGCCATTGCTGCTACGGTAGTTTCCTAACAAATTCAAATACCATTCGTGAAGACTGGTATGAAGTTCGAAGGAGCTCTGTCTTTTTCAGATTCTTCCATTTTTGTTCTGAACGAACATCAATATAAACAAATTGCAACTCAAAAACAGGAATTTACATATGATGCTTTTCGAACGCGGCCATTAAAACTAGAGTGAATGGTACCAGACAGGAAAATAACAAGTAGAGGATGGTTTAACATAATTTATTTCGACTCAGAATTGTCGGTAGTCAAGCTGAGCGATTGTCCGTCGCTGTTTCCCGAGTCACAAAAGACGCGAGGTATCGTCCGCTGTGCGCCATCTCCAGCGTTTGCTAACAGCAGCATTGACGTAGTCGCAGGTGAATCCTCGGTTGATAAAATTGAAATAATTTTAAACTATTAATAAACACGCAATTCGTAAAAAACTATACATTTCAGATCGAGATAACTAGCAAATTGTTTACGTGGTGCTCAGCACTGTAATTACATCGTTATATAATGTCACAAAGGAGAACACGAAAGAATATCAAGGATATGTAAAGGTGAAGAACAGATAATCAAATACCGCGCTGGAAATGATGCAGCGGGTTATTTGATTATCTTTTTCATGAAGAAAGAGGAATGAAAATCGATATAAAAAGCTCCCCCAGTCCTAGAAAAATATACTTCCGAGCGAGTGAGTGAGTGCTAAGAATAGATCGAGTCACAACTATGGGCAAAAAGGATGAACAATTAACACGTTCACCACGTTTCTGCGGTTGTTAACGGTAGGTGTGGTTAGGTTGTCAGTAGCAGAATAGGAAAATCAACTTTACTGTATGAATACATTTTCATCCATCCTAATAAATATAATAAATACAATTGCACGATAACATTTCATCTCGCATGATAACAGTTATTCGTTAAAAAACTTTCGAAACAGATGAAACGTCACATTCATTCATGCCGGCATGTGAATGAACAATTTACCTGTTGGTACGCATGTGGCCCAATACGCGGGGAACGCGTGAAGCAAACGTCAAGTCTGCGACCCAGACGTACCCTGCCAAGCTCTAAGTTCTCCAAAGTCCTATGAAGGACCATCCCTCAAGTCGTCTGATGTGAGGTAACCTTCCCACGAACAAATTACCAACCAATGTTATACTGTTACCTATAATTATTCACGTCCCTTGCAAATGGGACAGGATTTGCTACTATAATGGGAAAATATCGTCATTTATTTTCATTCATTGAATCGTCCTGAACATGCATACTATCGTATATTACGTTAGATTACGGTCAATGAAAAAACTCTAGAACGATTCCAAACATTGAAGCAAGGAAATTGTTCAACTCACAAAACAATGCGGGTAGGGATTAGATTATTAGTTAGTTTAAGCCTCCCTATCCGCTACAAAGGCGATCCAAAGAGAGGAAGGANGAAGAAAGTAGTAGGTGTTGAAAAAACAGGACAGCAGTGAACCGAAAAAAGATGGTCCGTAACAGAACCAAAACCTATTCTATTTCAACAAAAAGGAAGCCTACCTAACCTTTAGCTCGGGCCCTCACATAGTCCCCCTGGGAGCGCTAATTCCCATAGATACAACAGTTGTATCCCCCTGAGGGGCAATGCGGGTAGGGTAGAACTATTTTGAGACGGAGTCCCTTCTTCAAAGATTGAGCTTTGGATTAGATTAGATTAGATTATTAGTTAATTGAAGTCTCCCTATTAGCCACAAAGGCGATCCAAAGAGAGGAAGGAGGAAGGCACCATTTAGCATGGAGTTGAGGGAACGCGGAATCTACTCAGGAAGGGCATGGAAACAGTAAATTGAGAAAGAAGATTAAGAAATAAGATCAAAGTCGAAGAAGAAAGTAGTAGGTGCTGAAAAAACAGGACAGCAGTTAGAGCTTCGGAGACTACAATAGCTTTCAGTACGCAAGATACGCAGCGGCGTCCAGGAAAAATGTTCCACTGATTTTTAAATTTCACTAATGCGTATTAATGATACTGTAGGATAGTTTAATTCAAATATATTTATTCAACTTATATCCTTTCTAAGTGTAGCTTAATAAAAAATAAAAAAATATATTGAGTCATAGATTCTTTATAAGTGGATACATTTTTCGTGGATACTCTGTTCATTAACGGGGCACGGGACATTTATCTCCGTATACAGAAACACAACGTGTAGAATACAATAGCAATACCGGCAAGACGAGGAAGGCACTCTAAACATGGACACACGTAAGCTATTATTGCTACTATGGGGTAACAATAAATATCATTGTTATACTATTATTGCTGCTATTGGGTGACAATAAATTTCATTGTTATACTATTATTGCTGATATTGGGTGAGAATAAATATTATTGTTATACTATTTGACTGCGCTTAAACGCCGTATACAAATAAGCACGGCCTACGAAATCATGAGAATAGGATATTAGTAATAAATTCTCATTTAAAATGAAATTATACAATTATTTGAGAAAGATATTCCAGATGAGGTTTGGAAAATCAACAAATGTTGACGTGCATGCTTGATGCGATATTTCTAACAACATAAAAATTAAAAAGTTTTGAAATGCAACTCAAGAAAATTATACAAAGGATCTAATTTTGTTACGATGTATGCTAGATTCAATTATCCAGACCCCGCATTTATCAACGAAATCATTTCTTTGCTTCAGAAATAAAGAAACAAGAAAACACTTTCATCGAGTGGGGAGGGCAAGTTTCACTAGCACAACATCACAGCACGCTGTCATTGAAAGTAAAGTTCAACTTCGGTACCCACCAATTCAGCATTTCAACAATGAACAAGAGATTCTAAAAAGGCATGCCACACCGGCTCTTTTCCGGACAAAATCCTTCAGTTTTTATTTTTCCAACAAAGTATCACTGCGAAAGTGGATCTGCATCTGTCAACCCTTACAAGTACCCAGATCCAAAACGGCTTTATGATCAACTTTTAAGTGGAAAAAATGAGGATTTCAGCCATCAACAGGAGGCTTCCAAACCAGATCTAAAATTGAAGAATGAGGTAGCAAGCACAGAACACACTCTCGCAAATCCCCTCAGACACCTTACAGTAGTAACGTAAGGAACAGGATTGATTGACTGATTGATTTATCATAAGAAAGTTTTAGCCTCCCTTTACCACAACAAAGATGTTCAAAGAGAGGAAGGATGAAGGAACCATTTAGTGTGGAGTTGAGAGAACGCAGAATTTACGCACAAGGTACATAAAAACAGTAAGCTAATAAAGAAGTTTCTGAAACAAGATAAAAGTTGAACAAAAGAGTAGTAGGAGATGAAAAACAGGACAGCAGTGAACCAAAAAAAAGATGGTTTGTAATAAAACAAAAAACCTATCCTATTTCAATAAAAAGAAGGCCTATCTAAACTTTAGCTCGGGTCCTCACGTAATCCCCCTGGGAGTAAGGAACAGAAGTTCACGAATGAACTGTAAGGCCTACAAACTGAATACAAAGTAGTCCCTCGCAACCAGTGTTGCTGATTGTGAAGAAGTAGCCAGAGTAAATGACGTCTCTCCTCGACACTCAAAATGCAACGACGAGGACAGACATCACCATCAAATTTCAGGGACTGCAGCCACGAGCACGTCAGACAAAATGCAATGACGAGGACAGACATCACCATCAAATTTCAGGCTCAAGAATCTTAAATTTCCATAAAAAGCGCTAAATCCCAAAGAAAAAAACTCCCCTCGCAGCAATCCCACAGTAAACCATTCTCCAATGCAAGTATAGAAAACTTAAAATGAATTTGACAAAATTTGATCCCTATTAAATATACACTATTAATAATTAATAATAATATCTCAATTGGAACAGTTTTCCGACCAATATTATATAATTTTTCAATAATTCAACTCTATACTAGTTTTGCTAGTCATTCAGCGTAAAATCAATTAAGTGAGGTTATATTGTACTAGTCCAGGTTCATCACATTAAATTATCCGTATAGTATTATAACCAATAACTATTTTATAAAGGCTTTTTATCAATGTATTCAAGATTTATCATTCCGTCTCTTCATTGCGTAGTCTAAATATAAGTTCTATCATCACCATTGAAAAGTTTAGGAGAACAGGAATTTCTATCCAATGTTCACATTTATGCATCGATGGATTAGTTGATCCTTCCATTCAATTCCGAAACAAGGATCAAGCGTATCAACTCTAGCACCTGCACATCATCGGCGGGGTACCAGATTGAACTGTCATGCTACAATGCTTGAATAAGCACAAAATTTGGCTCATGAAAGAACTCAGCATCTGTCAACTCTGCGGGTGCCTTCTGGCCTGCATCTGGCAACCAAGCAGCATTGTTGCAAGATGCTGGGTCTTCATAACAGTCAAATTTTAGTTACAGTGTTCCAACATCGTCAATTTAATCAAAAGAAAGGCAAATTGGGCAAACCTGTACCAATCTAAAAATATTAATTATTATTTTATAAAAATTGTAAAATCTGAAAAATGGCGCATCGACAAAGGCAAAACAACACGTTTAAAAATATAAATTTGAGTAGACATATGAGTAAAAAAAATTAGAGTAGATAAAATAAAATCGCAACAGCTACAAACTTAGCACTGATAATTATAATTATAAAAGAAAGACGTCGGTCTCTCCGAACCATGCCGCTGCGGCCACAAGCTTCAGCAGAGGAGGACCAAGAGTTTCCCTCCACCGCATCATGAAAGGCAGTCCACATGTCAGGGAATGACACCAACGTCACGTCAGCTTAGCTAAAATTAAACTTAACATACGCTTATGGCAGCATTTGAACGAGATTTGCGCTAGACTCAGTCTATTAAGTATTGCTCCTAGCACGCAGAAAAGCTTGTTGTAAAATTAAAGCAACATACGTACTACTCATAGTAAGCAGTAAGTTTTGTTGTGAAATTGACGCAACATATGTACTGCTCATAGTAAGCAGTAAGGTTTGTTGTAAAATTGACGCAACATACGTACTACTCATAGTAAGCAGTAAGGTTTGTTGTAAAATTGACGCAACATACGTACTACTCATAGTAAGCAGTAAGTTTTGTTGTAAAATTGACGCAACATATGTACTACTCATAGTAAGCAGTAAGGTTTGTTGTAAAATTGACGCAACATACGTACTACTCATAGTAAGCAGTAAGGTTTGTTGTAAAATTGACGCAACATACGTACTACTCATAGTAAGCAGTAAGGTTTGTTGTGAAATTGAAGCAACATATGTACTGCTCATAGTAAGCAGTTAGGTTAGTTGTGAAATTTAAGGAACAAATGTTGTTGAATGGTGGCTACAGGATGGAGAAGAATTGTCTTGCGAGTCTATCTCGGAAGGCAACCGTATATTTTCTTTATGAGGAGAACAGTGCGGTACATTAGAGGATGTTATTAAAAACACTTCCGAGTCCTCAGCATTAGCAATCTAGTTTCAGGGAATTTTATGGATGAAACTGATAAGGGACCCACATATCGAAACAAACTTGAGACGAAATAAATAAGCTAACATGAGCGGAACTCCGAAATGCCACAGAAGTAAAATTAATAAGAGCCCATTACGTTTCATTTCAATAAGCCTCAAATATTGCAGGGGGTTTGTTCTTTAACTGCAGCACGCTTGTAATTTTGGCAGTAGATCAATATTGCAAACATACTCTGAATTGCATAAAACGGAGGCACTAACTAATGACTGACTTAACACATGAGGCATCTCTGGTCACACTTTTGTCTTGATTTTCAGTTGACAGCCGTAGACTCGGGAGGAATTTCTTCCTTTTGTCCAACTCCCTCGCCTGTGGGAATAAAAGGAAGGGGGAACGAAATGATGAGGACATAAAAAATGTTGCACTGAATGATGAAGGAACAAAAAATGTTGCACTGAATGATGAAGGAACAAAAAATGTTGCACTGAATGATGATGGCACAAAAAATGTTGCACTGAATGATGATGGCACAAAAAATGTTGCACTGAATGATGAGGGCACAAAAAATGTTGCACTGAATGATGATGGCACAAAAAATGTTGCACTGAATGATGAGGGCACAAAAAATGTAGCACTGACTGATGATGGCACAAAAAATGTTGCACTGAATGATGAGGGCACAAAAAATGTTGCACTGAAGATGAGGGCTCAAAAAAATGTTCCATGGAATGATGAGGGCTCAAAAAAGTGTTCCATGGAATGATGAGGGCTCAAAAAAGTGTCATGGAATAATGAGGGCTCAAATAAATGTTCCATGGAATGATGAGGGCTCAAAACAATTTTCATAGAATAATGAGGGCTTAAAAAATAGTAGGACACAAATGAATGAGTAAAACTTGAATATCTCAGTAATGATGCTTCCTTCAATTATACAAAAATTTTTTTACTGCAGTAGTCAAATAGTTAAATGTTGTTCAGCTAGAGGCAGAAGATTACAATTTTGCACCAATGCATTCATTGCAATTTTGGTACTTATTTCAAACTGTATGTAAGTTTACAAAGTCTGGTACACGCAGAGCAGGCAAGTAACAGGGTATGTACTTGTATACCCTCACATTAGTTTCAATCCTGTTATTTTTTAAAGCGTCCTCCAGAAGGAAACAAGTCCAACTTTTCACCCAGATCAAGTATACCAAGCCTGGACACCTAGCATAACTCACGCACAATGGGGCCAACAAAGTACGCCATTTGTCAAGCCCATCAGATTCTTGAGTTGTCATTGGCTACCCGGTGTCAAGGCCAATTTTCATTTGAAAAATGATGACTCAAAATTTTATGTAACAAAAATTTTATGTAACAAAAATTTTCATTTGAAAAAAGACTCAACTCCAGAATTCATGGCACAGAAAATGAAGCTGGTGACTTTTTTCTGGCCAAAACAACACAGAGAGGAGACAAAAGAACAGCATACCTTCTTTGGGCACAAATTTGAGGGAGCTAGAGAATATTCAGAAGCGAGACCCAACGCCATCAGGACCGTCCTTGAGAAACTCATGCCCGAGGCCAAAGCCACATTTGCCACACGACACCTGCCAAGCAGAAGAGGGAATCAGCCTACAAAATCATGTAAAAACTCAAAAGTGACATATTTATACCTCTACTATAATCAACACTTTCATACATTTTCCAGCTTACTTAATTACTACCTATAACTATAATTTTCAAATTCTAAATGATCATTTGCCTTTAAGGAAAGTAACTTCCCTAACTATCATTATAAATGATTGTCTATTTCAACTATGCAGTTATGTATTCTGATCACTTCAATTATATCATACAAAAATATCACTTCAAAACTATTCCTTTGATGACTAGTGAAGTCAAGAAAACATTTTCAGTGAGCCAAAAACTTGACAGTGCTTAAAAATTATCGAAATTATTACACCTGACCAATATAATTAAGAAGAGATTTGAAATGTTATGCTAATTTTGAATCAATCATTATTTAGGGATAAGATGCTTAAATGCACAGGCGTCAGAAGATGAAATTACACGTGGTGATGTCAGCATTTAACGATCATTGGCTGCCAACCTAGACTGGCAACATTTAAGAGAAGTACAAAATGGCAACCAAGAAATAAATTTTTGAAGATCGATGCAAAGAAAAATAAGCACAAAGAATCACGGAAAATTTTAAATAATGTATGAAATTCAAAATTCATTGTAGTGTTGCATCTAACCTAGCTAAAGAATACTTGGTTCCAACAAGATGGAGCTACACCTCATACAGCAAGTGAGCCAATAGCCATGCTAACAACTTCCCGCATAGATTAATTTCATGATATGTGATATGGTGGCCTGTCTCAGCCATCTCAATTTCCAGATTTAAATGCAAGTAACTTCTTTCTTGAAGGAGATATGAAGGAAAGAGAGATATCAGTAAACCTAATGTACTTGATATTTTACAGGAGTTACAATGAAAAATTTCTCAAGAAAGCCACAGTATAACTCTGGAGGTCATGGGTAATGTAAAAAGCAGTACCATATAAAGAGCATGTGTTTGTCTGAGCAATGATGGGAGTTGTCTAAAAGATTTCTTGTTCCATACATGACAAATAAATAGAACTTTAAGTTTTTGTGCAGCATTATAAATAACATTTCATCCTCCATAGTTTTCTTATTATCAATTTGCAAAAAAGTAAAAGCTACTAACAACCCAACATATTTAAGATGAATACAATTTTATTTTTGTAGACAAACATAGGACTTGTTTCAATAACCATCATCAAAGTCAACAAAGTATATAATATCTCCAAGAAGCTCAACCTTGTTCATCAGCACTGGTGAGATGTTAGGCATTTCATTGAATTCACACAAATAAAAACATAAATCAGTACTAGTTTATTGAAACAATTGTGAACTCACTTAAATGTGCATGCTACAGTAAAACTACTACAATCTACGTGTTTTTAGAACTGTAAAAAAACAGTTGGTGGGTGAGTGTTGTTCTTTTTGAAGTATTATAAAATCAACTTCAGTAAAAAATTTCTGTCAGGAAATGATAAAACAAAGTCTTTCAAAAGTACATATACTGCTACTTTCAAACAATACACTAAAGAATTTTATTAGAATGACATAAAATAACATTAATACTGAACATTAAACAAGGTCCACAAGTTCTGCAATTTCATCCTATTCTGCAAGCTGAATTGAAACAAGTGTGAAGCCTCAAGATTTGTGCGTAAAAGTATATACATAAATAGCTCTACAGCAGAGAAACAAATTCTTCTATTGAAAAATTATTTGTGTACAATTACTCATGAAAAAAAATTATTTCAAAATAGTTTAAAGATCCAAGACTAAACTCATTACAACATTGGAGAGATACGAGTCCATCTTAAATGTATTGACTGCAGTTCTCACCTTCAGGGCATTTGCCCTGCCTTCTTCAGGAACCTTCTTCAGAGAATCAGGGCTGACAGGTTTAGTGAAAGCAGGCCATGGGGTGTGGTGGTTGTATTTGGTGCGACTTGAGAACAAGGGATATTCACACTCCACACACACATAGAAGCCTGAACATTGCAAGGATACATTAGTAAAGCAGGGTCACTCATGGCTTGTTGCTTAAATAGTAAATTCAACATGAATTTACTCTTTGATCAACAAAGAGCAGATCAAAATCATCAAAGACTACAAAATACAAATGCAATAACAGTAGCTGGGATTTTCTTTTTACAATATTGAAACAATTTTTTAGCTCCCTTTACCAAGCATATCCAGCCCTACACTTAAGCAGGCATTTTAAAGCTTCATATCTGCAAAAATGTAATGCTTTCAACATGTCAGTCAAATAAGGCCACTCAATAAAATTATCCCAAAGGTAAACATAAAGATTATTTCAATATGCAGCTCAAACTTTTGTAAGCTGTGAATTTCTTCCAAAATCTTAAATTTTTTTTATTTGTTTTTATTTGGTCAAATGGAAATGTCACAGTTTTTCATTGTCACTCAACTTTAATTTTGAAACTGACAAACCAAAACCAGTTAATATGATTCAAAGTTACATAAAAATCAGAATCATACAAATCATTAGACTTCACTTAAAAAACAACACAAGTCCATTAATTACTGTATCACACAAGGTTGAAATGCTATGCAAAGGCAGACCTTGAATGCCTGCTTGCCATCTAAGCGTTTTTGTAAGGACTTGGAATGGACAGGCCTAGTGAAGGCTGGCCAAGGAGAGTCATGGCAAAACTTGCTCGTGCTTGGAAACAATTCATTCTTGCACCGCTTGCAAACGTAAATACCTGAAAACAGATAAAAACATGCCCAAATTGCTAACACAACTAAAATAAAATGTCCTAAAAAAACAGATAAAAACATGTTCGTATTGTTGACAAAGCTAAAAAAAATACTCCAATAAACATTGTAAAAACTAAATTTTAATCCCTTCAAAATTCATGAGCATTTTATAATTAAATAGAAAATGTTAGTCCAAGTATCAATACTTAAATGTTTGAAATTTTGCTTGCTAATTTACTTCAGCTGGTCAATTACTAAAAAAAGAAAAAATTCAAATACAACAAACTAGCACCCAAGAGCATAAAATGCATTCCATAAATCTCCAAGATAAAAGCATCAAACTAAATTTATAACATCTACAAACATCCATATAACTAAATTTTTCCCTACCATTATTGATAAAGTATCTCAATACAGCATGTAAATATCAAAAAATCTGAGAAAATGAGAAGGTAAACAAGAAATACCAATGTATTACATCACTCAAGTTCTCCAAAGACCAGGACATACTCTGAAGCCTGATGAGCCTGATCAGTAAAAATATGCATTAACCTTTCAAACTGGTAGCTACTTTCATGAAGACATAATTTTTTCATAAGACCTCCTAATGATCTTTTCATAAAACCTGAGAAAATAAAGTACACTGTGAAGCTTGCAGAGGTGTTTGCTGAGTAGCACTAAAAGGTTACAGCAACCTGCCTTTACAGCAAAACAGAATAAGTAATGCCTAGATTTACAAAGCTTACGATGAACACATTAGTTGACCTAGAACTTATAAAGCAAATGCAATCAATTTTTAAATAAATAATTATAACAGATCATATATATGTTGTTCTAATAATAATATAACTTCATAAAAAACTATATATTTTCAAGTAGTTGATACAAAAAATTCAACACATGAGTTATCAAAAAAATTTTAAGGTCCTTTATTTAATTGTTTCAAAAACCACAATAGATATTGTACCTAATATCAATATTGGTTGACACCAAAATGAAAGCTAAATGGAAAATATATTTGTTAAGCTTGCTTTAAAATTGAGAAAAAACTTGGAAAAGCTTAAAATACTCCACTGAACAGACAAAAAAATAACGTTCAGCCGTTGACACAAGATCACTTAGAACGACACAGCCTTGACATTGATGTAAATTGTACAGAAAGCCCAAATAAATGCAATCAAAAATTTTAAATTAAATTACACTAGGTAACCTAAAAGTATTCTTGCAGAAAATTTATCATTCCGAAAAAATTCTGCACATTAAATTGTCAATGCAAATGAATTGCAGGATTCATCACAGCAATTGAAATTGACTAACAATAAATGTACATCTAATTCTCACCCGACTCAAAGTGATCTCTGTATTCTTCATCTTTATACCATGAGCAAAACGCCATTGTGATTGAATCGTACACGTAATTACAAAATTTAACTTTTTTCGAGCTCTCGGTTATTAAAGGCTAGCGCGTGAGCAGAGACAGAGCAACAGCTGTGCAGAGGCAGATCACATGTTTTTTTCCGAAATAATGGCTTGAGCGGATGCAACAATGCACTAACAAACCACAGGATATGGGTGCGTAATCTAGTGTAGATAGAGATTTTCATGAATAACTGAAACTGTATTGAGTCACTGGTACTCTAAAATTAAATCAAGTAAATGAGCGAGCATTATGTTTTCGTTGGAAATTTTCTTTCAAGTGTCTCGCCTCCCGCTTTTTGGCGGCGAGAAACTTCCAGAACTAACTGGCACAGAACATAGTCTTTTGCT